>JAUUDZ010063487.1:0-10213 GCA_032361705.1 Panulirus versicolor
TGCCTCCCACACCATATACTCTTAATACCTTCCACAGAGCATCTCTATCAACTCTATCATATGCCTTCACCAGATCCTTAAATGCTACACACAAATCCATTTGTTTTCTAAGTATTTCTCACATACATTCTTCAAAGCAAACACCTGATCCACACATCCTCTACCAATCCACATATCCTCCACCACTTCGGAAGCAAAACTGCTCTTCCTTAATCTAATGCTCTGTACATGCCTTCACCCTCTCATTCAATACCCTCCCGTATAATTTTCCCAGAATACTCAACAAACTTATGCCACTCTAGTTTGAACACTAACCTTTATCCCCTTTGCCTTTGTACAATGGCACTATGCATGCATTCCGCCAATCCGCAGGCACTTCCGCAAAGCTTTCACTACCTATTCTCTCTTCACCAAATCAAAATTCTCCCTGACCCTCTCACTATATACACCAACCCCACCCAAAAATCCTATATCTACCACTCTATCATCAAACTCATTCAAAATACTCACTCCATATCCTTCTCACTCCTTTACTACCTCTTATCACTTCCCCACTTGCTCCCTTCAGTGATCTTCCCATTTGTTCTCTTGTCTTATGAACGTTATTTAACTCCTTCCAAAACATCTTTTTATTCTCCTTAATATTCAATGATATCTCTCACCCCAACTATCATTTGCCATCTTTCAACCTCTTTCACCTTTCTCATAACTTCTTGCTGCTTTCTTTTATACATCTCCCAGTCATTTGCACTACTTCCCTGCAAATATCATTCAAACACCTCTCCTTTCTCTTTCAGTAACAATCTTACTTCATCCCACTACTCACTACCCTTTCTAATCTGACCATCTACCTTTCTCATACCACATGCATCTTTTGTGCAAGCCATCACTGCTTCCTTAAATATATTCCAATCCTCACTCACTCCCCTCACGTCATTTGCTCTCACCTTTTGCCATTCTACACACAATCTCCCCTGATACTTCCTCACACAAGCCTCCTTCCCAAGCTCACTTACTCTCATCACTCTCTTCTCCCAAAACTTTCTTCTTTTCTGAAATCCTCTACAAATCTTAACATCACCTCCATAAGATAGTTATCAGACATCCCTCCAGCTGCCCCTCTCAGCTCATTAACATCCAAAAATCTCTTTTTTACATGCCTATCAACTAACATGTAATCCAATAATGCCCTCTGACAATCTCTGCTACTCACATTTTCATATACTTATGTATCTCTCTCTTTTTAATTCAGGTATTCCCAGTCACCAGTCTTTTTTCAGCACACAAATCCACAAGCTCTTTGCCATTTCCATTTACAACACTGAATACCTCACATACACCAATTATACCCTCAACTGCCACATCACTCACCTTCACATTTAAATCACCCATCACTATAACCCAGTCTCGTGCATGAAAGCTGGTAACACACTCCCTCAACAGCTCCCAAAACACTTGCCTCTCAAAATCATCCTACTCATGACCAGGTGCATAGGCACCAAAAATCACCCATCTCTCTCCATCCACTTTCAGTTTAACCTACAACAATCTAGAATTCACTTTCTTACACTCTATCACATACTCCCACAACTTCTGCTTTAGGAGTGTTGCTGCCCCTTCCTTTGCTCTTGTCCTCTCTCTCCCTAACCTCTGACTTTATTCCAAAAACTTTCCTAAACCACTCTTCCCCTTTATGCTTGAGCTTTGCTTCACTCAAAGCCAGAACATCCAGGTTTCTTTCCTCAAACATGCTACCTATCTCTCCTTTCTTCTCATCTTGGTTACATCCACACACATTCAACACCCCAATCTTAAGTCTTCCAGGAGGATGAGCATTCCCCGTTCAACTCCTTCTTCTGCTTCCCCTTTTAGAAATTTGAATACAAGGAGGGAGTTCCAGGCCCCAACTCCCGCCCCCTTTAGTCACCTTCTAAGACACGCTGGGAATACGAGGGAAGTATTCTTTCTCCCCTATCCCCAGGGACAACATCTTTTTATTCTCCCTAAAATCTAATGATACTCTCTCACCCCAACTCTCATTTGCCCTCTTTTTTCAACCCTTGCACATTCCTTTTGACCTCCCACCACTTTCTTTTATACATCTTCCAGTCATTAGCACTCCTTCCTTGTAAGTATCATCCTAACACCTCTCTTTTCTCTTTCACTAAAAACTTTACTTCTTCATCCATCCACGCACTACCCTTTCCAATCAATTCATTCCCACCTTTCTCATGCAACATGCATCTTTGGCACATGCCATCACTGCTTCCCTAAATACATCCCATTCCTCACCCACTCCACTCACGTCATCTAGTCTCACCTTTTGCCATTCTACACTCAAATCTCTCCTGGTACTTCCTCACACAAGTTTCCTTTCCAAGCTCACTTACTCTCACCATTCTCGTTTTCAAAAACCTTTACAAATCTTCACCTTCGCCTCCACAAGATAGTGGTCAGACACCCCTCCAGTTGCCCCTCTCAGAACATTAACATCCAAAAGTCTCTCTTTTACACACCTATCAATTAACACGTAATCCAATAATGCCCTTTGACCATCTCTCCTACTCGCATATGTATACTTATGTATATCTCTCTTTTTATACCAGGTATTCCTAATCATCAGTCTTTTTTCAGCACACAAATCCATAAGCTCTTCATCACTTCCATTCACAATACTGAATACCCTATGTACATCAAATATACCCTCAACAGCCACATTACTCACCTTTGCATATAAATCACCCATCACTAATACCTGGTCTAATGCACCACAGCTGCTGACACACTTACTCAGCTGCTCTCAAAACACTTGCCTCTCATGATCTTTCTTCTCATGACCAGGTACATTAGCATGAACAATAACCCATCTCTCTCCAACCACTTTCAGTTATACCCATATCAATCTAGAATTTACTTTCTTACACTTTATCACACACTCCCACAACTCCTGCTTCAGGAGTAGCGATACTCCTTCCTTAGCTCTTATCCTCTCACCAACCTGTGACTTTACTCCAAAGACTTTTCCAAACCATTCTTCTCCTTTACCCTTGAGCTCCCTTTCACTCGGAGCCAAGTCATCCAGGTTTCTTTCCTGAAACACACTACCTATCTCTCCTTTCTTCTCATCTTGGTTACACCCACACACATTCAGACACCAAAATCTTTGCCTCCAAGGAGGATGAGCACTCCCCGCTTGACTCTTTCTCCTGTTTCCCCTTTTAGAAATTGAAATACAAGAGGGGAGGGTTTCCAGCCCCCACTCCCACCCTGGAGTTAGGGGAGAAAGAATACTTCCCATGTATTCCCCACGTGTTGTAGAAGGTGACTAAAATCATTACTATTTGAGTAATTAATGGAGAAACATACTTCACAAAAAACAATGGGACTGAAGCTGGAGACACAGCAGTGTTCCCTGGGGGAAGCAGTATTCTTTAGTGGGAAGTGAAGGTGGCATACACCACTTCACAAACAGCAAGTATGTGTGATGACTGATGCATGAGTTAACGTCAACATAATAATGTTGATCTACAATGGTACCATGGGGTAGGAAAAATCATCATGACTCACAGGAAAATCACAACAGCATCATGCAAAGTTTTCTTCTATTTTCCAAGACCTCTCCATGAAAGAATAACAAAAAGAACATTACGAATGCATATGAATAAATCTAAAAGGATAAGGATTCCTAGCCTGACACAAAATCACATGAATTCAGTCCAGGCTGGGGTTATGAAAATTCACCATTATGTGGTGAGCGTAGTAGTTATGGCAGTGTTTTCAAAACACAGCATACATTTTATCTTCCAAACTTATAGACAGTTCAACCATAATGTAATTGAAACATTGTCTATTTGAGTTATTGACAGAAAATTCTACATCAGGAAAACAATGGATCAGAAGCCAGGGAGGAAGCTGTGTTCCTTTAGATGAAAGAGTTTTCCTTAGGAGGAAGCAAAGGTGGAGTGCACCACTCTCCAGACAGCATGTGTGATAAACAATGTGTGAAATAACATACCAAGATGGTCTTGATCCACTTTGGTACCATGAGGCAGGCAAAATGATCATAACCTCAGAAAGATAAAAGAGCACCTTCCCAAGGTTTTGTCCATTTTCCAGGTCCTCTTCAGGGGAAATAAGAGTCTTACATGAAGGTATATGAATAAATCTAAAAGGGACAAGCCTCAGATTGATTCACCACTAACTGAGGAAAAAGGAAGCACATGAGGAACCTGGTGTCCAAACAAACCTCAAGTGAATTCATCCTATGCTAGAGTTATGAAATTGTACCATGATGTACGAATAAAGTAGCAAATGATGTAGTTAAGGTAGTGTTGACAAAACATAGCCTACCTTTTATTTCTGAAAGCCTACTGATAATTTTACCAGAGTGTTACTGAAACATTACTTATTTGATATATTGAAGAAATGTAATTTTGGAATAAAAAAGGCCCGTAGCGGAAAAGGAAGCAGTGTTCCTTTGGGGGAAACAGTGTTCCCTGGTGGGAGGTAAAGTTGGCAAGCACCACTCTGCAGAAAGTGAGTGCCACCAAAATACATCTGTGTTTCAGTTTAAGTACAATACCTACATTATCTTTAGTCCATGACAAATCAGATTCACTATGTCAATGGCATGCTTAATACTGTCTGTTAATTCATCACTCTCATAACATTTGAACACATCCATCCTAATCTGTGGTAATGGCCTTAAGCTTTTTGGCACCAACAGTACCATGAGAACTTAAAACATCATTTGATTGCACAATACAATGGGCAAAACATGCAATATACAGTATACTGTAGCACTCAATGACTATAGACTGTATCCATGCCATACAAATACATGCTTCTTACACAGTGCTGCAATGTCATACAATCACACTGTCAGCCTAATGATGATCAGATTATTTCAAACTTAAGCCCATGGAAATAAAACAAAAGGGTGTATTTAGTCTTGTGCATTATTCTAAAATGGCATAAAGTGAATACATGTAAATCAAGACGTTCCTGTACTGTTTAATGTTTATCACTTTAAGAGTTACTTCCATGACTAAATAAATGAAAACAAAGTACTTTTCATCACTTTTATGCAGCTCATTTTTCATTCATGGTTCAATGTACCACCTCTTAAAAAAGTATTAACCAAATTGCATCCATGGCAGCAGCCCATTCCTCCAAACCATAAACTGTTTATGCTTTCCATTCTTATGCAATTCCAGTTTCTTACACTGCAATATTATCGGTTCTATTACATATATGCATTCATGCATATTCCCTATGAAGTTATGGAAAAAGACATAAATGTAGTTCATTTATCAACCATACTGTCTTCATTGCTCAATGACGATCATAGTGCTAATAGGGTAAGTCCTTTCTTTCTCCCTGGTCAACTTAAGGCTTATATCACGTGTTTCTTGGTTGTTTTATTATTCTTTTACATTGTTTTTTTCCTTTTGTAAGAGAGGAATAGCTTTTTCAAATTTATTACTTTGCTATTCAAGATGTGTGTATTGGTGTTTGAGAGACCAATATGGTGTGAGCACCAAAAAATTATTTTCCTTTGGTTCAGAATCCTTTCCTTTTTTGTATCAAACATTTTATCAGCTAATCTAAAAAACTTACAAAAATTTGATGACATACATACTGTTATGATGGTAAATTTTGGATGATTTTGGTGCATTTCAAGGGTCTGTCACATGACAAGCTGCCACCTGCACAGTCAGGGGCAGATAATGAGCAAGTTCAAGAACAGGGGGGAGATATGGTAGCTGCTTATTATTTTCAGCAAGCACTCTCATTCATTTCCATTGTGATATTTCATATTTTGTTTGGTGAAATGCTGTATAGTATTTTCATCATATACATAGAGGTTTGAGAATTAATTTGTGTAGTTTTGGCCTTTAGCCCATTACCCCCTAAGAGAAAGTAATTGTTTTGTTTTTGTTTTTCATAACATCTCTTTAGTAGGTTCTTCACTAATTCATACATTAAATAGACCAGTACAATCAAAAATACTGTAACAGAAATATGAGTAGTACTGCAACATACAATTTAGAACTTTCACAGTTCAAGGAAGTGAGTGTTCCTCTTAAACGTGCACTGTTTCCATGGTGAATGATACTGAACGTCACTTTCTATTCACATTTGATCGCCATTTCCCACATTAGCAAGGTAGCTGTCATGTGTAATGAATCGAAACCACAGTTACCTAAGCACATCCAGGCCCTACAGACCTTTCCATGGTCTATCCCAGATGCATCACATGCCCTAGTTTAGTCCACTGACAGCACGTCAACCCCACCATACCACGTCATTCCAATTTGCTCTGTCCCATGCATGCCTTTCACCCTCCTGTATGTTCAAGTCCCTATTGCTCAAAATCTTTTTCATTTCACCCTTCCATCTCCACAATGGTCACCCCATTCTCCTTGTTCCCTCCACTTCTGACATATATCTCCTCTTTTTGTCAACCTTTTCTCACTCATTCTCTCAATATGTCCAACCACTTCAGCACAACCTCTTCAGCTTTCTCAACCACACTCTTTCTATTAGCACATATCCCTCTAATCCTTTTATTACTTACTCAGTCACACCATCTCAAACCATATACTGTCCTCAAACATTTCATTTCCAACACATCCACCCTCCTCCACACAGCCTTATCTATAACACATTCCACACATCCATGTAATATTGTTGGGACTACTGTAACTTTAAACATACCTATTTTTGTCCTAACAAATAACTTTATCTTTCAATATATTCTTCAGTACTCCCAGAACCTTCAGAACCTCACCCACCCTACGACGTATTTCCACTTCCATGGTTCCATTCACTGTCAGGTCCACTACAAGGTATCTAAAACAATTCACTTCATCTAAGTTTTCTCCATCCAAACTCACTCCCCAACTAACCTGCCACTCAACCTTCCTAAACCTAATGACCTTACTTTTATTCACACTTACTCTCACCTTCCTCCTCTCACACTCTCTCCCAAACTCAGTCAACAAATTCTGCTGTTTCTCACCAGGATCTGCCACAGGTGCTGTATCAGCAACAAGACACAACTGACTGACTTTTAAGGCCCTCTCATCCCACCAGAGACAGCATACAGTATTTCATATAAGTATTTTCTAATAATTTCTATCAAGTATCTTCTTACGTAATGCACAAGATAATGATTATCTACATATCAAGAAAAATATGCAAAAAAAACTTAATTAGCACCTGAAGTCTAAGCTGTCTAAGGTCTGAGGAGCATTAAAGTGATGCCTGGAACCATTTTATACTCTCCATGTCAGGATTACTGGTCTTTCTTTCTGTCTCATCATAAAGGGACTACTGAGCTAATCCTACCATCTTCTTACAAGCACCATACAACTACTCAAACTTTGCTTCTTTCTTTTCAACTTAAGTAGTCTTGCCAACTCCTGTCCACTCAAACATTTCTAAGTACTACGACGAAAAAGTTCAACAAATCTATAGCCCTTAGTCCATGGTATCATGGGGTTATAAGAATCTCCAGGTTTTAGCCTGACTTTACTGCCAATGAGAAGGAGAGCTCTGGCAGTAGTAGTCCTGGCCACTAACATGACCTTTCCTTCCCTGTTGAGACTTTCCTCTTTTTCTATTCACTATACCAACATTCATAGTCTCTTGCAACCTCTCCTCTGTTGAACACCATCTGTCTAGTATCTCTCCTAATGTCTCATTCCTCTCTCAGACACGGTTGTTTAGTGATGTTCTCACTTGTCCCTTTTCATATCCAACTACAATCTCCACTCTTGATTCCGATTCAGAGGTGGTGTTTGTTTGTGTTTATTCCAACATCAACACACCTGTTGCATGCCTCAAAGACCTTGAGTCCCCAAACCATGATGTTATGTGGCTCAAGGTCTGTCTCTCAACTACCACACTTTTCCTCTGTTTTGCCTATTGCTCGCCTAATTCTACAAATTTCATATTTTTCTTCGACCATCTAAACTCCTGCCATTTGACTGTGACATCCTCTCACCCAAAAGTCGAGATCCTCTAACTCAGGGATTTCAAGTTCACCATAGGGAATGGTTGAATTCCTCCCACACACTTGGTGGAGGGATTAAAGCCCACATGTTCTCCATTCTCAATGATTTACAACAATCAACTCTCACTCTACCCATAGTCCTGACTGCTGTGACCTTTCTCCTAATATTCTGGATTTGCTTTTCACCTCTAGTCATTCTCGCTGTACATACACAATCTCGCCCCTAATTGGTTCATCTGATCAAACTCTCATAAACATATCTATTCTAATGGGGCCTCTAGCAGCCCCTTCTAAGCATAAATATGGCACCTTAACAAAGATGACTGAAATAACTTACATAACTTCTTTCTAACTTTCCTTGGGCAAACTACTGTCTAAATAAGGCACCTCAACAAAGCTGACTGAAATAACTTACATAACTTCTTTTCTGACTTTCCTTGGGCAAATTAATGTCACTTGTGTGGTGATGTTTCTGTCTACACTAAACACATTGCAGAAGATATTCTTTCACAAAAGGAAGCACTTATCCCCTCTTCCTCCAAGATGATCTCTTCATTCAAAACCCTTGATTTAACCATTCTTGCAACCATTCTTGCTTCCATTCAACCTTTATCACTGCCAGTGATCACTGCAAGCATGTTATCCCAGGGCAACATGTTCCTTTATTCAAAGGAAGTGCAATACCCTCTCATCATCCACTGATAGGTCTTTCTGGTTTTTAGCTAAGAGCATCTCTAGCAACTTTTGTTCCTCTACCTTTCCTTCACTTTTCTATTCTGACTGTACTATAGCTGTCTCTGCCATAAACAAAACAACTCTCTTTGAATCCCATTCCTCCTCTAACTCCAATTTAGATGAGTCTAACATACCTTCATCCCCCAATGCTCCTCTTATTAATCCTATGCCCCTCCCCGTAATCTCTTTTTGGACCGTGCAAAAAGCACTTCTCTTTCTGAACACAAGCATGGATTATGATCCTGATGGCATCCATCCCCATGTACTGATGGAGTGTGCCTCTGAACTTGCACCTGTGCTTGCCTGTCTATTCTGTTTCTGTTTAATTTATAACCCAAAACTTTTCTTTCTCCTTGGAAGCATACCTTGATAAATCCCATGCCTAAGAAGTGTGAGTGTTCTGAGCCCTTTAACTATCGTCCTATTACTTTGACATCTACCAATTCCAAAGTCTTTGAATCCCTCCTCAACTTCCATATCCTTAGACACCTCGAAAATTAGTCTTCTCATGATCACTAGTATGGCTTCTGTAAGGCGAGATCCACTGATGATATTCTTTTCTATCTTACTAATGTCTGGTCATCATTCCTGAAAGGCTTTGGGTAGTTATTTGTAGTTGCCCTTGACATATCCAAAGCCTTTGACAGGGTGTGGCCCTATGCCACAATGTTGATTCACTTTCTCTTCTATAGGTATTTCTTAGATTTTTGCTCCTGAGAGCTGGCTGCTTGTGTGCCCACATCACAAGGTAGACCACACGATACTTGGCAAGCTCATGCATCACATGATCTTTGTGTCCATCAGCAACTGAAGGGTGGGCCATTTTGTTAACTGATTCTTTCCCTACATATTAAGACTTTGAAACTTTATACCTCCTCATGTCTTTCTCAATAACTATAACCTGGCTCATTTTAAAAGACAGGTTTTTCACTTCCTCCAGAATTCATAAATACTTTCCCATCTTTTCTTTTTCCCTTTCAATATTCTCCCTATATTTCCATTAAGGCTTGACCTTGATGTGGGCTAGTGTTTGTAACACACATACGCACTCACACACACACACACATACACATACACATACACACACACACATATCTATATCTGTATATTTATTTATTATATTTTATTATACTTTGTCGCTATCTCCCACATTAGCGAGGTAGCGCAACGAAACAGTCGAAAGAATGGCCCAATCCACCCACATACACATGTATATACATAAACGTCCACACACACAAATATACATACCTATACATCTCAACGTATTATATTTTATTTATTTTCCTTTGTCGCTGTCTCCTGCGTTAGCGAAGTAACGCAAGGAAAACAGATGAAAGAATGGCCCAACCCACCCACATACACATGTATATACATACACGTACACACACACAAATATACATACCTATACATCTCAACGTATACATATATATACACACACAGACATATACATATATACAC
>JAUUDZ010063498.1:0-10212 GCA_032361705.1 Panulirus versicolor
CGACACCCCCAGGTGAGAATGAGCCACCCTGATACCTCCCCTCCTGGGCGTTCACTCCTTCCCAAACCTCACCTCTCATAGTACTAGATCTCCTGCAGAGACCACATTAACAACACTATTCTAACCACAGTGACCATCATAAAGACCTACTCTGATACCACAATACTGTTTCCCCTCTCGCTAGCCAGTCATCGTTACAGTCCACCATCTACGGACACACAACCAGAATAAACAACGTGCCTAAGCTTACTAATTTTCCGACAGACACATTGACGTCAGTAGCCCTGCGGCGGCAACAGGCCACACCATCTCCAGCATATCTCCAGACCACGTCACCCGGCGTGTCACCTGCCGCCAATACGTACAACAATATCGCCGGCCGGAACAAAAGCGTCAAGACAAATTACCGGTAAAAGTCTTCAATACAAATGCATATTTTCTTGATTTTTTAACTCACAACGTGT
Organism: Panulirus versicolor; assembly: GCA_032361705.1. Lineage (NCBI taxonomy): Eukaryota > Metazoa > Arthropoda > Malacostraca > Decapoda > Palinuridae > Panulirus > Panulirus versicolor. The sequence goes on from JAUUDZ010063498.1 coordinate 465, forward strand.
ACATAATTATGGAGGGAAACTTCACAACTTAATTCAATATTAAAGCAAAGTTGTCAATAATTCCTTACGATTAGCATCCACACGTCTTCAAGTGACTAATTATGGGTGTACCTTGCTTGTATCCGTCACTGTTATCTCTCACGAGGGCTTAACATTATGTAATACTTGGTGTACACATAAGAGTGGGTGCCACTGTCACAGTACCTTCACCAAGACTGGCTTAGGTTAACCATCATCTATACCAACATTACACCAACACTCCACAACGCTGGCTTGTCTAACCATATTATGGCTTGTCTAACTAGATGTTAGCTTGTCTAAGCAAATTATGGCCTGCCTAACTAGCTGTTGGCTTGTCTAACCAAATTACGGCCTGCCTAACTAGATGTTGGCTTGTCTAACCAAATTAAGGCTTGTCTAACTAGATGTTGGCTTGTCTAACCATATTATGGCTTGTCTAACTAGATGTTGGCTTGTCTAACTAGATGTCGGCTTGTCTAACCAGATCTTGGCTTGTCTATCTAGATTATTTCTTGTCGAACAAGATGTCTTGCCAAACTAGATGTTGGCTTATCTAGCCAGATTATAGCTTGCCTACCAAAATGTTGGCTTCCCGAAACAAAGAGTATGCCAGCTACCATCAGCAAGCAATACCAGAACAAGGAAAGACGGGCCCCAAGGAGGGCAAATCCCCCAACCAACATGGTTCCACGAGACACCAACCAAACAATCTACATTAGTTACCCACTTGTAAGACTCGTTCAAATACGTTTTCATTTGTTTTTCTGAAAATATTATTCTAAAGTTACACACTTTAAGATGATGAGATGGGCTCTGTATATTCTCCGTTGTGTGCTAATACAACCTGAAACCATTAACTCCTGCACGGTTAATGTAATAACAAAAATAAAGACTAGCTGAGGAAAGGAGGAAAAGCCATTCTGCATTAGAACACAAATTCAATTAGAACATTCTCTGACATGATTCCCATGTCAAATTGCACGCCAAGCCTACAGACAACCATCGTAATCATAAGTAACCTCCGATTACAGCCATCGTAATCATAGGTAACCTTCAATTACGAAGTGTGCTTTTGAAGCCTGAAATGTAAGCCAGGGGTGGCCAGTTTGGGTGGATGCTGACGCGCTCATCAACATGCATTTGCATAAGAGGATGCATGACCGCCCATCCTATATAGGCGAAGACATGAACACGGATTTATAACCTAACCAAAGCGTGGACGTGCGTATGAACATACGTACGCAGACACGCATGTGAACGCCAGGGGTAGCAGAAGGTTTCCATCCACTAGGCAGAGGCAAACTAAAAATATACGCCCACGGAAGAAAAGCAAAATGACATGAAATTATCAATTACTACGAGATTTAAGTAAGCCAATGCAACAGTGACGCCAAAACCGGACAGATACGCCACATACCCACCTGGAGAACTACCGACCTATCTCCCTCTTCGAGACTGTTCTCTCCAGTTCAAGGAGACCAGGTTGAAACTGATATCACATCAAGCGGTGTCAGGTGCTGATTCGAAGAAATGCCGATCCTTATCACTCTTACAAATATCACGGGAAACTGTGGAATGAATAATCAACCTTAAATTAAGGTGACAACTTAAAAAAAAAACAATCTCTGCAACCATAATAATCGAGGTGGCTTCCGGAGAGGTAAAAGCAGCACCTATGCAATCTCAGTCGTTGCAAGAAAATAAAAGAATCACCAAAATGCAATATGTATATTGCACAAGTCAACAAAGGTATACTGACTTGGCAAATACTTCAGCACAACGTGGACGAGGAACCTCCAGTATAAACTGCTCCATCAAGTGATGCCAGAAATGACCCAGGATAGTGTGTACCTTTCTTAACGATCATATTACCTCAGTAACAATCAATCACAGCAACATCATCGGAATCGCCATTACGAGTCAAGAGTCCTTCATGGAAACGCCCATACACCGATGGTCTTTAAAAACTTACACAGCAGATACCCTCACTCCTGCAGCGAACAAGATCACGGTCACGAGTCACGTAGAGGGCGCCACACAAAATTGTGCTCCCCATCAGCACACTGCAGGAACATACCCGCGTTGTACCACAGGAGGTATCCAGCCAGACTCAAGCGGAATGAAACCAGACGAGGAATTATACACCAATAATGATAAATCGACAACTGTGACACTGAGTAAAGCCCAACAAGAGAGTAAAAGAAGGAAATCGGACTCTGCCACAAGGGCTGTACATTACTAAGCTAAATACTAACATAGAAACGAGGTCTAATACACCACTTTTAAAATGAAGGTTGCACTAAGCAAACCAACCCTATCATGCCCGCACAGATTCTCTTACCTATCATAATTAAAAACTACTTAACATACAGAAAATACTCCTGCCTGTATTAAACGAATCCCCGTTTCCACTCACCTGGCCTCCAAATCCCGTACTTTAATGCTGCTAAAGATACAAAATAAGGCACTATGATTTCGTCAATAATCAATAATACGGGTTCTTTGAAAGTACTGAAGACCGACATCTACGATTCAAAACCACTTGGTACATGTGTACGAGGAGCGACACAAAGTATACGGCAAGAAGCATATACCAACGAAGACAAACTGCTGACGTATCTCAGACTTCCACAGCAACACAAACTTGGAACACGGTTCCCACGCAGCCTTAAAGCAATGACAAAAACTGGTCATCCATCGATGTGTACAATGAACAGCTCTCAGCTCAGCTTTGCTCGTTTCATTTCGCAAGCAACTTACAAGATCTTAACACACACGTAATGTGTGTGATCATGTAAAGCTAAGTTTGATTAGCCGGTGCAAGACGATGTAAAAAGAGCAGAGACAAGAATCAAAGGTGAGATATAATAGTGGAAACTGCACAAAATGTTAATATCTATTGAAACGGGAACTGGGAACTGTAGCCAAGACCCAGGCTATTGTGGGAAAAGGGTCTGTGAAATTCACAGTGCAGGCTTAGAAACACTAGCAGCTGTAGTCTCCAAGACAGAGGGAATGCCAATAAAGAACTGGCTAAATAAATAATGTCAAAAAGATGGCTGTGATGATACAGGCGACACTCCGGCCAGCAAACATTTGTAATCCATAAGAAAGAAAGGATAGAGTATACTAGCAAACGAATGGAGGAAAAGAAATATTGAGAAAAATGTTGTGGACAAGCCAGAAGAAAATCCCAAACTTTCCCATATATTCATCAATAATACTTTGTCTGTTAAAGATCAGCTCATCAGGCTCAGAGATTCTAAGGGATGAGTTGTTGAGGATGATACAAGCACATGTGGGGAAATGAATGACTAAGTTCATGTATTTTCATATTGGAAGACACTACAGCCAAAACACCATGAGATGGCACGGGGAGGGGGCCTTGGACAACAGTGATCTAGGAAAGAAAATAACACAATACTCGAGGGCCTGGGGCCCTACAAGGTTCTCATGAAATTTCACCATACGTGCTGATGACGTCTGCAGTTACACTCGATAAACGACTTAAAATACTATTCAAGATGTTGCTGGAGAAAGCCAGTGTCAAGAGAATGGAAAGGGGAAACACCATACGAAAAGAGGGACCGAGAAGAGGTCTGCCTGACGAGTGTGGTGTGTGAAGTACTGAAACAGATGATCATAAAGCAAAGGATGACTTCCTGCTGCAGGCAAATTACCTGAGAGAAAACATGTGTTCAGGGAAAAGGTTCCAAGTCTAACGTGACTCTCCGGTATCTGAGAAAGTGAAATGTGTATAGACAGTAAAGAAGTTTGGGTGAATTGTATCTGCACTGCCAGAAAGCATCTGACGTTACCGCATGGGAGGCTATCAAGAAATAATCGAGCATAGATACAGGGGAGATTCCTGTGATGGACAGAAAATAACCTGAGTGGAAGAGATAGGAGGCAAGTCAGAAGAGCCTTCTCGAAATGGACGGGAGTTCACCACTGGCGTGCCGCAGGGTTCTGTTCTAAACCAGCGAGGAGGACTGTATCAACAGACAGACTCCAGAGATGTTTTGCTACATGGTTGATGAAATTCAACCTGAGTAAATGTAAAGTAATGAGACATCTATCATGTTTACACGAACGAGTGGCTTGTGCTTCCCAACACTTTATTCATGAACGTTACTGCAACATCATGTTATTATTCTTATATAACTTTTAATCTGCAGCCAAACCTCAGTAACATAACATGCCAATCCTACGCGGCCAGGAAAGTCCCCCCAAAATAGATCTTTGGAAGTTTCATTTTATTCTGCCATGGGAGAGAGGTGGTACAAGTACACAACGAAGCTTTCTACAGGCTAAATTTAATGAGAATCATCCGTGCAAATTCAGTATATTGACAGAAAAGCACGAAAAGCAAAACGGGAGCATGAATGGTAAAAAAGGAAAACAAAGTACTTTATCTTCTTAACACAAATGATCAAGTCTCAGGTATGGTACTTCATTCTTATGACAATATTCACATTTCAAACCCTTTCTTTGATGCAAGAAAACTTCACTGATATTCTTTATATCTAGCGGTCAGCATTACTTCCAATATTTAATTGTTTGTTAGATTCAGGCAAGCTGGTCGGCATAACTTCAAACACATCCTGAAATACAATGCCAATAAAGTGAATGTGAAGAAAAAATTACCAATTGCAACACTGTAAAGTATGTGTAACACACGTCACAGGATCACAGTTATCGCGTACCAGCCATTTTTTTCTTGTCCCACACACACCGATCTTTACCTCTGACCTTTCTCTTGAAATCGATAAGTTTCTTTCTGGCCTCAAGAGCTTGCCACCCGTGAGGTTCAGCGGTGGTATGTGGAGTCAAGTTAAATTATGGCGCCCAGAGGAAAGTTCTGAAGACAAACATACACACACAGACAGACTGGCCACAGCACAGCCTCGACTACTGTCTAGTTAAAAGTGTGGTATATAAACGTGCGCTGTTACAGAAAACAAAATCACACGAGTCACACGGGCAGACAAAACATTCTGCTGCAGATGTGTACAATAACAGTCCAGCTACTGGTCGGAAACAAACAGGATAATGAAAAAAATGAAAATAAATCTGTTGCTTGGCGTTTGAGGACGGTGTGTTGCACCTCCGTCATGTGACGGCGAGGATCGGCACAAGTCAACAACGAGAATGACATACACGGACGCCCTAAACAATGACACGTTCCAGTGGCCCTCATAAGCCTGCTACTCTTGGAGCTTTTAGTTCAACATTTTAAAGTTGAATGACCGCGAAGACACGAAAACGTTGACTGACGCAGGAATGGCTAGGGAGGAAGTCGTATGGTTTCTCTCTGGTCTGTGGTGCACATCATCCAGACGCCTGCTAAACGTACTTATTGTATATAAGAAATGTTATTTCGCGGAACAAAATTAATATGACTGGATAAAACAAATGGCCAGATCGGTAGAACCATAACATTACACAGCTGAATGGACCTACGAAGAGACCAGAGCATCAGTCGACTGTGTGTGTCATCCTATAAACCAATTCTTCCTTAAGTTTGGTTAGAAAAAAGTAATGCATCCAACAACGGCACGAAGTCACAACCTTCCAACCACGTCTATGGCTGGAAAAAGGGAAAGACGACTTGAACTAGCAGTGGTATGGAGGTAGGGCAACTGTCGTGATCCTGAGGACCAGAGAGAGAGAGAATACCAAAAAACAGTTATAGTCCTACAATACAGGTTCTGCCATACAGCGGCTGTCCAAACTAAACAATCCATTGACCGAGTCCAGTAAAGTACCAGTCAGTGTCCAGTTTAGGAGGTCACGTAACCAAACAGTGAATCCAACCCAACCCAACTCTCCCTACGGATGGACGCCGGGGCATTCAAAACCTCCCCTATATAAACGTTCCCTGGAGTCCTACCCTCATAACAGTCCGAACAAATGGTCAGTAGATCCCCAGATATAATACTATTCTAAAGTACTTTTGCTCACCTGAGCTCCTGCACGTCAGACTGTTCTTCCCTATTACAGGCCTCAAGTGTTCTCCACAATCCCTACTCCTAAATCGCTCAGTAGTAGGATCCAAAGCCTCCGACGACAATCATTACAAATGGTACCCAAGGCCTAGCCCTGAAGCTGCTCTGACAAAGTCTCCACAGCCTTACCTTTAGGTAAGGGGCCATAAGGACTATCTGTCTGAAAATTCTGAGGGCAAGAGCTCGAGACAATTTGTAAAAATGTTTGAAGAAATGGAATGTTGGAGACTACCTACATGAGCACATTAGGCAGGGAAGCTTGAGAACACATGATGAAGCGGCTTCAAACCGCTCTTACTGACTGTTACCAACACCCTCTTCTTCAGTGTACGCTACACCTTACAACCGTAACCATTCGACATGTGCCAAACGTAACCTTCAACATCGATCAATCCTTCAACCATATCCACCAAAGCACATCACCAGTATCAAGCTAAATGCTCACTACCACAGCTGTAAAGAAGTATCCCATAACGTAGACAGGTTTTCACGACCACACACACACACACACACACACACACACACACACACAAACTAACTATACCAATAAATGACTAGGTTTTAGTTACCATAACAATCCCCCACATTTTATCATATCTGCCAACAACCGCTACGTCAGTCTACTGAGCTATCTACACAAAACTCATCATCTGTATCACGTTTACCATCCACTATCAACCCCTGAGACTTAAGAATAATGGTACACAAACTGTTATGACGCAAAGCGTTCCTTATTCAAGGGGAGAGCGATAACCTCTCCTCTTCATCAACTGGTAAGTCTTTCTAGTCTTAAGCTAAAAGCATCGCTAACAACTTTTGTCGCTCTACCTTTCCTTCACTTTACCGTTCTGACAGTACTAGAGCTCTGTCTCTCCTGTAGACAAAGCAACTCTCCTTGGTTCTCGACTCTCCTCTAACTCTAACCTGGATTATTTCAACATTCCTTCACTCCCTGATGCGGTTCCTATTAATCCTATACCCTCCTCATAATCTCTTTTCTGACAGTCCGGAAAGCTTTCCTCTCTCTGTGGACACTAAGCAAGGCTTGTGGTCTTGATGGCATCCATCCCCATGTTCGGAAAGTGTGCGCCTCTGAACTATCACCAGTGCTTGATCGTCTGTTCATTTCTGTTTAAAAATCAGAGCTTTTCCTTCTTGGAAGCATACGTTGGTACATCCCATTCCCAAAAAGGGTGACCGTCCTAACCCCTCTTACTATCGTCCTGATGCTTTGACATCTAACATTTCCAAATACTTAGAATCTATCCTCAACTCCCATATCCACAGACATCTTAAATCTCACAGTCTTCTCTCTGATCACTAGTATGGCTTCCGTAAGACAAGATCCACTATTGATATTCTTTCCTATCTTACTTATGTCTGGTAATCATCCCTGAAAGATTTCTGAGAATCCTATGGACTCGCCCTAAATATATATAAACCCTTTGACAGAATGTGGCATCGGGGTGTCTTCCCTTAGCTCCCTTCTTTTGGCTCCTCTCCCTCACTTTGCTCCCTCATATCTAGCTTCCTCTCCTCTCTCTCCTATCTATCTGCATGGCTGTTGATGGATCAGCCTTTCCCCCTTTCTCCATCAACAGTGGTGTCCCTCAAGGTTCTGTCCTGTCTCCTACACCTTTTCTCCATTGCATCAACAATTTCCTTTCGTCTACAAATAACCAAATGCACTCATACGTTGACGATCAACTATGCATTCCTCTATATCCTTCAATTCTGCCAACTTTCTCATTCCCTCTGTATCCCATCTCGACACAGCTTTATCGATAAGTCAGACTAGGACATCTGTAGGATGTACGAAATCTGTTGAAGTTTAATGTCTCCAAGACCCAGTTTCTACCCATCTTTCTATCGAGAATTACTTGTAACTTTCAATCTCCTTTGACAGTTCTGTAATTCCACCTCTCAACAATAATATTTGGTATTACTGCAACATCTACTCTATCATGGAAACCCAACATTACGGAAATAGGTAGTCTGCCTCTAGGAAACTTGGGGTCTTGTTTAGATGTCAAACATTCTTTTTCTCCGTATAGAGAGAGGATTGTTCCGTCCTTGTACGGAGTACTACTCTCACATCTGGGGGTGGTTCTAGCTCTGCAACTTTACTTGACCGAGTTACAGAGTTGCGTCAAAAGCGGTCCGACTTATATCAGCCCTCCCAGCCTAACTGCAAAACTTGATCCACTTGCCCCACGCCGCACGCAATGTTGGTCCACTTTCCCTCTTCTATAGGTATTACTTTGGTTTTTGCTCCCGAGAACTGGCTGCTTGTGTGCCCCCACCACCAAGTCAAGCTACTGCGTCCTTTGATACGATTACTGTGTCCGTTGACAACTCAAAGGAAGGCCGTTTTAATAACTCTTTCCCAATAATTATGATCTGGCACATTTTCAAAGGTAGGTTTTTCACTTACTCCAAAATTCGTAAATTCTTTCCCGTGTCTCTAATTAACCTCTGTATATTTCAATTAAGACCCGGCCTCGATGTGGACTTTAGTCCATGTCTAATGTAAAAAAATAAAAAAAAAAACAAATAGTATTCACGTAAATGGATAAGGATACATTCAGCAAGCAAGCTACGAAACCAACACTACAATTCTCAAATTTGGTCAGTACACTTAAAAAAAAAAAAAAAAAAAAGAATACAGCTCAGAGAAGAGCAACAAAGATTGTATCAGAATTATGAAAGTAGAGTTATAATTTGCTAATCATGGAAGAGAGAAGGTTTAAGGATAGAACAATCACAGAACAAAAAATATGAAATTTTCCATGAAACTTGTTATAAAAGATGTAAAGAGGCACTTTTACGGCATACGTGTGGTGGATGAATGAATACGAATTGAAAAAATGGCAAAAGCTGAGTTACCGGGAAAGCACTGAGGCCGAAAATGTTCCCACCAGGGAAGATGGTACAGTATGGCGTGACCTGACACAAACAGCCTGATGATGCAGACAGTGAACGCTTCTACGAGAGATGCAAGAACAGAACAGCTAGAGGCCGTAACATGAAAATATGAAATATTTTGTTACAAAAGATTTAGGAGAGTACTTTTATCATATATGGGCGAGGGAATCGAAATGTCAAGAGACTGTTAATGTGGACGGCACACAAAAGTTTTACAAAAGTATTTAATACATTAAGTTCAAAAGACGGGACACCACGGCTGTAAAACTCCCTCCAACCCAGCACAAACAGGTAACTGAAAATACATGTTCGCAACAAGTGCAATCCCATTCCTCCTAAAAAAACAAAAACAAAAACAAAAATCTAAAGAGTAACAGTTAGCGTTGCTGACCATTAAACACGCACAGGTCAACCCAGGTTCTAATCCTTTGGCAGGCAGAGTCCCACAGCCAACACATCTGTTCATACTCCCTCAATGGCTGATAAATGGGTAACCAGGCAGAGGTGTGTTTATACAAAAATAAAAGTAAAGACAAAGTAAGTAGAGAATAGACTGGGTCAAACTCTGTTGTCACCAGTACTGTGACTGTCCTCTAGTCAAATTCTTCAGCAAGATTTCTAACAACTTAAACAGATGGACAAAATCAAGAGTAGGACATAAGACAAAGAAAAGTTACAGGTGTCCTTGCAATATTATTATTTCCTCCTGTTCGTTCAACCAGTCGAATAAAGTACATAAGGCTTGTGAACATGTTTTTGATGTTCAGGCATACCAATATGTACGTTTCTGCTGT
>JAUUDZ010063519.1:10128-20706 GCA_032361705.1 Panulirus versicolor
GTTATCTTGAATTAAATCTCGTTAGCAGAAAGCAATTATTTTCTGTTTCAAATGAAAGTGTTTCCTCATTTACAGAATTAGGTCGGGAAAGAATTGAACCTAAATATATAGAAGAATATAAACAGACAAGATAATGTTTATGTTATTTCTACTAAACTCTCAAATTTAACAATTGGGCCAAAGTTTACAAAATCTTAGCTATAACAGAGAATAGAACGTGTAATGATAATAAGGTTGGGAAATTTCGCAACTACCTTTTTTTCATTTTTAATCAATAACTAATATATATGCAAATATCCATTTACGGAAGACAAAGCTATGTGTAGTGAATCATAATCACAATCAATACATGCGAGCGAATACGGTCACAGTACTTTTTGCTCCCTAGAAATGTTCGCAGAGAACCTCCTCATAATGCCAAAATATTTGTGCATACCATCACATCCTTTTCCACGTCAAAGTATTCCAGTCACGGGTAGGAATACTGACCGAGGCCACATTACGTAAAACCCGAAAATGGTTGAAAACGCCACATACAAACCTGGACAATAGCAAGTCAACCAGGCTCAACTTCAGCTTCGTAGGAATTCCGTGGCGGACACAGCGGGAGTTCCACGAGCTTCACCTACACACCAACCCTGAACAATTTCCTCCCTGGTTGTGTATGATGCCTATAAAACTTGCCTCTTGACGCCTATTAGTATCATCCAATTTTATTCTATTTGTACAAATATTCTTTAAGTTTTGCTTCCCCACCCCCTCCACCTCCAATCTCTTGCAGGTTTGAATAAGGGAAGTTGAACACAAGCAGTAACTTTTTCCCCCAAAAAGTTTTAAGATGCCATAAACTACGTTTCTAAGCTTAGTCGATAGACCAACGTGGTACGAACAAAGGCCATGTTGGGTGAAACAAATATCACGAGAAACAGTGGAAATTAATCAAGGATCCACGGGTGTTCGAAAACTTGACTGCTAGGGGTACAAATGGCCATAGGAACAGAGATGTCGAGACGAGGAATATAATTCCACAGCTAAGCTGTTTAAGGAAAGAAGGGGGTAACATAACGTTCAATCCTTGAGTGGCTGATCTCCACAACACAAAAATGTCTGCGGGAAGCATCATCCCGACATGTTTCGGGTGATAAGCTTTGGTGGCTAGGACACGCAATTTTCTCTGTTGTGTCGCCGACTACGAGCTAGTAGAGCAGAGGCGCCGGGGGGTGAGAGAGAGAGAGAGAGAGAGAGAGAGAGAGAGAGAGAGAGAGAGAGAGTAGTGAAGCTTAGTCGCTTCCAGAGACGTAGTTCGTTCGTGGAGCAGAAAGGTAGCGTAAAGAACAGCCCTTACAAGCGATCACGATTTTACTAATATGTTTTGTAGTTGGATCATCATTATATTCCAGTGGCAGGGAAATAAACACTTTCTAGTAAACACTACCACAAGAAAACTGTGAATGTTAGAACTTGAGAATAATATGGCTTCATTTATCTACGTCTCAAAATCCTTACCCTATCGTAACTAATAAAAAAATGCATAATGTTTTTCGAGTTTTCACCCGGGGATGTTTCTAGAGAGTTCTGGAAGCGATCTTCCCCAGATAAGAGTAGTCTTTCTCAATGTATTTCATAATACGTAAGGAATTCGTTTTCCCTGCGGAAATATGATTTATCTTGTAATTTGGAAAGTTATCAATAATAGTTCTGTCCAGACAAATCATAAAATAACATTTTGTCATACAGTTCAATGGTATGTTAATATATCTTAAACCAAGATAATTTGAAATATGTATTGTTCTCCACGTGCAAATATGATTCAGGCTATAATTTAGAACGTCATCAGTAATAATTTTGTCTAGGTGAACTGTGCAATAACACTTTGTAATATAAAACACAATAACATGCTAATACATCATAAACTATGATAAAAATAATGTGTATTGTGCTTCATCCACGTATTTGTGATAAAAAGATTGTTATAATCACATGAAAGGACATCCAACACTATATTCCTACTGAGTAAAACATGGTCTGAATTCGGCCATGAACAAAGACGAACGATCCATGGAGGAATATGATAGTAAACATGAAACATAATCAAAGTACTATTGCCCTAGAGGGGATTGCGGGGGAGGAAGTTGCTTCTTACCTAAGTCTGCCGTGCGATGGTTCCGTTCTCTGAGGCGCCGGGGTGGCCAGACAAAGGCAGCCACCATGGAAAGTGAGAACTTGGCAGGGGACTCCATGGCGCCTTCGAACCTCCCGCCCAACGCCGTGCATTTCTAAACTAAGTAATACATCCGCTTTAAAATCAATTTATTTCGAGAACTACAATACAGAAGACCTAGTCATAAACAAAAATTGGGTTGTATGAATTAAAACAATCAGCTGTTTCTTGAATGGATTGTAATTTTATAGATTAAGTCAGTGTTCATTTGGAAGTAAGTAAACAAATTTGTTTGTTTCAAAAGTGAGGATGGAAAATAGTGATGAACCTTCTAATAACAACTCGGACACAAAAGAGGATAGTGAGGAGGGCACAACAAACACCTCTGGGACTAAACCAAAGGTGAAATTTGAAGGTAAGTGTCAGAAGCGCTTCGAAATATGAGTGAGATAAGTGAGGATGTGAGGGTGGCTCACCCATCGTGACTCATGACACCTGTTAACCGTACTCACGAACATGCTGAACCAACAACTATTTCCCATTTTCCCACGCCTTCAGCTACATAACTGAACCTTTCCCTGCCGAGGGTAGTCATTAGAGCGGTAAAGAAGAGGAATATATCACGATAAAGATATTATTTGTGTATTTCGAGAATTGTATTGACCTTGCATTCCGAGAACTTTAGGAGATGCTGTGATGACGGAATATTATTAACTTCTATCATCATAGTTTCTTCTGTTCTATTGTCACCAGTACGACTTTCCCTCATTCTTACGAATGTCTTAAGAAAATTATTTTTTATTATTTTTGGTGAATGAATAAGACAATTATTGAGAGAATACCTGGTTAGACAATTATTGAGAGAATACCTGGTTTATCTCTATGTCATATTATTCTTCATAGTGTTGGACATATTTATGTAGTGGTAACTTATGTACATTGAATGATGAAGGTATTATACACTGATAGAGCGCTTGGTATCTGTCAGATGCTTAGGAAGAATGTTTGACCTAGTTAGAAAAATATTTTCATGCCTAACTTTAAGTGTATAGATATTGTGGCTGGCAGAAGACATATATCTTACCATTCATGTATGCAAAAAGAAAATTTTGAAAATCATTGTCTTCAACATTTTACAATGGTTGCTCCAGCATTAACAGTAATTATAAGAGTTATAGTACTGATATGAATTTTTTTTTTGAGACCATCATTAAATACATGTTGGTGTCCATCATTGAGAGGCATTTAGTCAAAGAGAAATGAAAGAACATATTCTTTAAGTGAAATAAATGCAAATTTCTGCTATGATTCATTATCTCTTGTTGCCAAATGCATACTTTATTACGAACCTGCTCTTTTTGTTTATCGTCATGAAAAATGCTTCTTTGGTTTCATTTTTTCCAACTTTACTCATGTTTGATTTGTTGTGTAAACATCTTAGTCTATTTATCATATATTTCCTCGGTTGTATATTTCCTTCTCATGTTTGATTCCATATTGGTAACCTTTATAAGTTATGTATGATCGTAACATTTTTTGAATTATTTGGACTAAAATTTTCAAGATTAATTACAGTTTTTGTCATACTTGTGTGAAAGATTTACAAAAGGATAAGCTTCACTCCATGGTTAGATCAAAATACTGTTGTAGTACTGATTGTATGGGAATATATGTATGTCAAATAATTTCCACTTTGGAAGGGAATCTGAAATGCCATAACTTTAAATAAAGCCCTGTGGTTCGAGTGTTGTACTTCATTCTGGCACTTGCCAGTTTTAGTTTACTATGGTGCATATTTTATGTATGAGCGATTTTTGCAACACTAGTGCCTTACGTTATGAATCTTAGTGTTGGCTCTGTTACCAAAATTCTGCGGAGGAGAGGACTTTTATGCATCTTACTTTCATTTGAATAAAAGAGAATAAACAGAGATGATTTTTGTGATGTTGAGGGAATAATGAAAATTGTGACTTGGAAGAGTTATCATAAAAACTTGTTGACAGAATTACAGTATTGTACATTATTTGAAAAACAGATTTATGTTCTTGATAGTAATCACTAAGCACACAACTCATGTAGTAGTAATTATGACCTACCTTTAGGTTCTAAGTTAAAGCACTTGTTTGTGAAGATACATGGTATAAATGAAATATTTTGTTTCATGTCGTGCTGTTGTGTATAATGCTTCAATGAAGCAGTTTTTCCTTACTGCAAAATCAACATTCTGTTATTTAATGAGTAGTAATCACTCAGAGATGTAACTTTAAAGTGAAGTCAAATAATCTCGTAATTAGTATTGCTCCGTATCAGGTGTTCATATGATCTAGGTATGGTTCTGTGGATATTGAATTTCTTATATTTGCCATGATGATATCTAATGTTTATGTTATCTAAAAAAATTTCTCGTAAGTCTTTGTAGTGCGTTCAGCTTATATGTTATTTTGCTGCTATTTGTGCATATGAATAGCAGTTAGTATTGGTCATTGACCTGCTTAGGTTTAAATTATTGCAATCCATAGTAGAAGCCAAATGTTTTCATAGTATATGTACTGTATCAGAATCAGATATTTATAGACTGATGTGATCAGAAACTACCCTTTAGGTGTTTGTTGTTGCTGTTGTACCTATAGATTGTTCGGTACAAAATTCATACTTCCATTTTTATCATGCATGTACTAATACCAGTGTGTTTCTCATTCCTTGAAAAATTAAAGTAGGACCTGGACAGTGAAATAATTTGCATTGAAACAACGTTTGACTTTTTAGAAGTGAAACATTTCATGTACAAACAAACAAACTGACTTTTCAGTCACTGAAAACAAGGAGCTGTATTTTGCATAAGGTTTTTACACAACTGCAAAACTTTTATGATTGTATTATGGTATGGCAGTGTCATCATCATTGTCATTATTGTCTCATTGTCTGTTGTCAGTACACAATTGGTTTCCATGTTTTAACTCTCGTTTCTATTGAATTTCATAAAGTTTTAGTACAATGAGTGATGTCCAGCCTCAGCTTTGGGGATTGATGCTCTTACTGTTTCAGAAAAAAGGGCCAGTTTTCAAAGTTGATCATAAGTAAGGCTGTAATATATATGAATCATAATGGAACTTAGAAGTGAATGTTGGTAATTATAAAGATCTTAGCCATAGATGATAAGGAGTAAAGTATAAAAAGGTGGACCAATTTCCAAATATGCAGAAAGCTAAGGTTGGAATACTGTATATTGTGATTTGTAGCATAAGTTGTAATTGCTCCTATTAATAAAGTTTTTTTTTCATTAAACTAGATTAGAGAATGTTTTTTATAATATGTTCCCTGTCTTTAGATTTTTGAGCTTTTGAGCTCTTAGGTTCTTAAAAGAGATATGAATGAATGAAGATTAATGTGCTTTTGTGTAAAACACATTTGGTTAGAAACTTGAATAATGTGTTTCATAACTATGTGAAGTATGTTGTTTACATGAAAAGTAAAGCAGTATGAAGAAACATTCTTCAGTTTTGAGAGTCAGGGTTACATTCTTCGTTACAGTCTCAGTCAAATATTTAGTTAAATTTCCAACTTTAAGTATTACCTTCAGAGTGTAAGTGAGGAAAGAAAAGTCCAGATAAGTGAGGAAAGAAAAGTCCAGAGCAGTGGCAGAAATGTGATGCCTGTTTGTAGGTTTTAGACTTTCTACTTTAAAGAATTTTGGTGAGATTAGATAATACCTCAGTACATTTTCATTATGTTTTACTGAAATTTTTAAGGAAACCAAATTTTGGTAAGGATGATTTTTCCTGTACTAATGAGGATGGTTGAAGGCTGTCCCACTTCTTTTGATTTTAAGTATAGTGTGAGCACTTTAGCTAATGTTATGGGATTTGCAGTTGGACTAGTAATCTTCTTACTTGTTCTATTATTTGTGTTATTTACAAGACATGCATTGCCACTTGGTTATTTACCTTGTGGGCAGTAGACTGCAACTGAAAATAGATTGGTGATTCCTGCCTTAACATACCATTACCTCCATTTGTCCCTTCCATGCATTTGTAGTTATTTGTTAAAAAAGATGTATTTTTTCTTCTGTTTGTTTGCTTTGTTTATTTTATTTGCATGTTATATTTCAGTCAGTATTATTTTAGGTGTTGGGTTGTATCACCAAATTGTTTATGTGACTCCAGAGTAGTTCATGTGAAAAGTTGTTAGATAATTGAAAGGTTTATATTCTTTTAAGAAACAAGCATAAGAAAGCTTTTTGTTGTTGATTAATGCACCTGTAATGAACATTTTGTATTTACAATGAGCTTGAAATAGGCAAATACAGGACATGAACAATACAGATGAGCAATGATAGAATACATTTAGATCATTACAATATAATGAAAGTAGTACACATACAATGAACAATAAACTTATTGCAAACTGAACCCTGAATAACCTAGTTTTGATAGTAAAAAAGAAAATTATTTTACAGATATCTGTACATTTATGTGTCCTTTTGTCCAAAATTAATCTAATACTCATGTTCTTAACAGATGCCTCAAGGACAAAACCCTGTATCACAATAATGTTCACAGTTTGCTCATTCACACATTCACACATACATTTGTGTTGCCTCGTACATTAACCTACACGTGCTATTCTGTAACTTTACATATACACCCCAGCATACAGCCAGATATAATTTCTGTTTGTGTGTTACTGGGAAAGAGTTTTACACTTGCATTAGCCCTTCTCTTAACCTTGTATATACATAATCATGTCTTTACCATGCACAAAAAAAGATAAACTAGCTTTTGCCAGGTACCTATGTAATTGTATGTGTTTATTTTGTTTTTCTCTGATGGTTGTCTTTTTTTTTCTTTTGTGTGTGTGTGTGTGTGTGTGTTTGTGTGTGTGTGTGACTTTGTAAGATGTACCTTTTGTATTTCATTTGCAAGTTTTTCTTTTCAATATTTTTACAGATTATCAAATTGACAGTTGCATCTTTGGATGTGTTATGAGGTATGATATTAAATGAGTGTGGTTAGCTGTCAAGGGAAGTTCGCATCTTGGGTTTATTTTTAACAGTAAGCTAGAGTGACTCAGGGTTGATGTGGTTGGAACTGGACCTTGGCAGCAGGTTTCACAGGATTTTTTTTCTATCTGCTTTTTTTTATCCCTTAGGAATGCATGGTATGACATTTGGGTTTATGAATATAAAAGAATTGTTATGAATATAAAACAATTGTGCATGAGCTCAATTTGGCTTGTGAAATAACAGAAATATTTCATATTACTTATTCACATATTTGTATGCATTCCATGTTATACTTTGCAATTGTAATTTCGTAATTTAAGAAATTCAAAGTTGCAAAAGTTAGACTTTACTGTATTTCACAGTGAAATTATGGTTTTTTTGCCCATCTTTAGTATTGATTGAAATGTGTATAAACAGCAAATATAAACTGAAACAGTCATTATAGATTTTGAGTATGAAGTATATCATTTACATGTCCTAAGTTTAGCATGAACTTACTCACTTGGCAGTCAGCCTCAGTACCTCAGTGAGACTAGAAGCACTTGCACATGGTTCAACATGAAAAAGTGAGAGGTGAACAAGTAATTCTTTGAGTTTATTCAGTTATGTATATTCCTGTAGAATTTTATTTTTGTGGTATAATATGCTGTTGATATACATGTGATTATTGCTTCTTTTTTTTGTGTGTGTGTGACTTTATGTGTAATTATTGATTTTATGTCTCTGAAACTGTTATTACACTGAAAAAATATGATTGCTAGGAGATTAAATGGTTAACAGTACAGTTTATATGCTTTTTCTAAACTTGAGGAAAATGCACCATATGATATCAGAGGTATTCCATACACCAACTTGACTTATCTCTCAGTCTTTTCATTCACTGATTTCTTCTCGGTATACCAACATGGAACATGCACATGCTGAGCAGACTGTCTGTGGAAACAGAAATGACTTGAAGAAGCATAGGCTATGTAATTTTGTACCTTTAATCCTGTTATTAACATGTTTATAGGTACTGGATAATGGCTGAAAACTAACAGTAAAGAAATATGACTAGAAAAACTATAGCCAAGTCTTGCATGATACACTTGGGTAATTATGTAATTTGTTGAGATTGTGTTGGTTGGCTGTGTCAATGAGGTCAGAGTAAATGATGCAGGTGACTGAAATGTGTGACCCTGAGTGCCACCAGAAGGTGTTGAAGGTATGAAGATAACAGTGGCTGTGATGGTGATGGTGATGCAAGGTTGAGGGGAAGGGAGATGGCTGGAGGATGATGGTTGTGTTTGTCATAGATTTTGTTAATGAAGAAGATGGTAATGCAGACTAGATGAATAGCGTGAAGTTGACAGATATTTCTACAAGAGAGTGAAGATGGTTGGGTAGATAGTGTAGAATGTAAGATGGTATGAAGAACAAGAAGGGTGGGTGGAAGAAGATGGCATGCCATTCTCTAGACTTGACTATAGATGCTAGTGATGATGACATTGAGAACAGAAAATGATGTACAGACTTTTGTTCATGGAATGAAGAGGCTGATAGTGATGTTATTAAGGTCGTAACCAGACAGTTCTCTCTTTAGATAAAGATGGTGATGGTAAAGAGGACAGAGATGACTTCAAAAGGAAGATGGTACTGTAATATGTTTTATGGAATGAGCAGATAATGAAAATGTTTGGGCATATCTTTTAAAAAAGGTGTGGTTAGGTAGATCTTGTATATGAGGTAGATATTACTATAGTAGGAATGATACCAGGAAAAAGAGAGATGATGTTGGTAATTAGGCAAAGAACAAGTATTTATTGATGTGAATGTTACAGACAGATGATGGTTATAGTGAAGATGATAGGTTTAAAGCCTCAGTGAAGGTGAAGTTGATTTTGTTTGGGAATCAGCAGTAGCAAAGCTGAGTGTTGAGGGCATGAGCAACGGTTGAGTGGCAAGTTTATGAGAGTCACGGGGTAATGATAATGAAGAGGGTGCAACCAAGATAGTGATGATTATCACAGTGATAATGGACCAAGGAAAAGCAGCATGTAATAGAGAGTGACGGTAATGGTGAATTGACCAAGGAGAAGTAGCTTAAAGGTAGTAAGTGATGGTGAAGGTCGTGCTGGAGAGAGTATGATGATGATTGTGGTGAAGATGGTGGTAGAGAGTGCGGTGATATAGCGATGGTGAAGGTGGTTCTGGAAAGAGTATGGTAATGATAGTGATGGTTAAGATTGTGTTAGAGAGAGTATGATGGTGAAAGTGATGAAGATCATGCTCGAGATAATATGATAGTGATGGTAAAGATAGTGCTAGAGTGAGTGCGATTATGAAGTAAGTGATAGAAAGAGTATGATGATAAAGATCATGCTGGAGAGAATATGACAATGATTGTGATATTGAAGTTGGTGATGGAGAGAGTATGGTAGAGAGAGCAGGGGCAAGAAAATTGACAGCATCTTGACTAGGCTTCTAGTGTGGCTGGAGCGGAAGGTGATGTTATTGTCTGGCCCTCATTATCTGCTAGGATGATGAGACATGTAATGATGACGGTAATACCCGGAGTGACAAGCAGGGGCTTCCCCCCACCTCATCGTCCTTCGCTTCACCAACTTATTATCATCCTGCACCTTATCCTATCATCCTTTCACCTCATCTCTTCCCTTAACGTCCCTTAATTTAATCCACAACCCTGTCATCCACCTTCGCCTCATCCAACCCTTTCTTCACTCTGTCTGTCTAGTGCACGGCCCATTCTGTCTAGTGCACGGCCCATCCATCACCTCCCATCACTTCCCATCTGTAGTGTGCGCCTTCGCAACATCCATCTCCAGCTCATCCAGTCCATTTACTATCCGACTCAGGCCACATATTCTCATATCTCAGTCAGTCCTGTTCCTTCTTACCACTATCCACAAACCTTTACCGCTTCCTCATCATCTCCATCACATTCATCATCTTCTGCATCACATTCTTCAGCTTCTCCGTCACATCCATCATCATCTTCATCTCCACCTCCACCATCGTTCTCCATCACAAGATGGCACAATAGTGTGGGGGTAACTGAAGCTGCCAAGTGTTGCAGTGTTTTACTTTCGAAGTTTTGGGAAATATACATTTTTATGTGTGTGTATCTTGTGGGGGAACTTGTTGGCCGTCTTTTGTAGAAAGTTTCGGTGGAATTTTGAGTTTGTGTTTTTGTAGGGAAGTTGTGGCTTGTTCTGTATAGTGTATTTGTGGTTTGTTTTGTTTTTGGGCTACAGCTTAAGAGACCTTTTGAGATCTTTTAACTGGTGTTTATGGGTAGCTTGCATAGTTTTGCACCGGTTTTCGGTGGATATTTATTATTATTATTGAGAGAGAGAGAGAGAGAGAGAGAGAGAGAGAGAGAGAGAGAGAGAGAGAGAGAGAGAGAGAGAGAGAG
>JAUUDZ010063520.1:0-10212 GCA_032361705.1 Panulirus versicolor
AATGATTCAGCACAAGTTGAATCATTTGCCCTTAAAAACATTGTTTGTGTATCAGAAATCTATTGAAAACAGACAAAAAGGTGTTAAGTCAATAAACATCCAATAAGCCAAGTGCATGCTGCATGCCAAATTTACATATCTGTCAGCAACAAATAGGTTAATATATCAAATTTTTCCTTTTCTTTTCTTTTTGGCATTTCTTGATATCTATTAAGTGACAACAAGATTCTTTTTATCATTTTTGAAAATACTGAAATACCACCATATGGGGAAGGTCCCACTGGGGAACACAATGATAATTTTCAATTGGTTCAAAATATAACTATGCGAGTGAAAATTGTGGACTTGTTTGTAAAAAAGAGTTTCTGACTAGTATCAAACCTAAGAATCATTTAACAACCTCAAGAGAGAATTTCTTACGTTCTGTACTCTCATGAGTATCTTTAACATCCCTTACAGAAATATTGAAATGAACCTTCACTTACTATACAACAATAATATTTGACCTGATCTTTACTGGTCCAGTCAATGGCAAGAATTAAGATAATGTCAGTTGGAAGAAAATTCAAGAAAAGAAAGAGAAAAATAAACTACGAAAAATATCCTCTGGAAGGAAACATAAATAAATCAAAATATCTCTCCTCTTGAGCTCCGATAAATTTCATCACAAAAAGGAATCTTTATCCCATGATGATCAATATCCTAAAAGATTAATTTCAACCTTTTCTGAAAATTGCGGTTGCTTTTTTTTTTTTTTGCCATTTTCCATGTCAGCAAGGTAGCACCAGGAACAGACGAAGAAAATGCCTAATTTGTTTCCATCCATTCTCTAGCTGTCATGTGTAATGCAATGAAACCATAGCCTCCTATCCACAACCAGGCCCTCCAGACTTTTCTTTGGTTTTCTCTGTTTTATACGCTCCTGGTTCAATCCACTGACAGCATGTCGCCCCTGTATCCCACATCCCATGTATACCTCTCACCTTCCAGCATGTTCAGGATCCATGCACTCACAATCTGTTTCACTTCATCCTTTCATCTCCAATTTGGTTTCCCCCTTCTCCTCGTCCCCTCCTCTTCTGCCACATACATCCTCTGTCAACCTTTCATTACTCATCCTTTCCATACATACAAACCATTTCAGCACACTCTCTTCAGCTCTCTCTTCTTATCACTACACTCTCTTACCCTATTATTACTTACTTGTTCAACCTTCACACAACATAGTGGCCTCTAACACTTAATCTCCAACTCAGTTACCCTCTGTCACACATTTTCATCTACAGCCCCACTATGTTATCGGGACTACTATATCTTCAACCATACCCATTTTCACTCTCCCAGGGAGTGAAATCTCTTCCCACATGCTTCCCAGAACCTTTACATCACTCACTGTAAGACTCACCTCCACTTCCATGGTTCCATTCTCTCATGTCTACTTCCATGTATCTAAATCACTTCACTTCCAATTCTTCCCTGTTCAAACTCACACCCCAAGCTACCTGTCTCTCAGCTCTGTTAAATTTATAAACCTTGCTTTTATTCACATTTAACCTAAAAGTCCTGTTCGCACACACATTCCCAAACTCAGTCACCAACTTCTGCAGTTTCTCTGCCATCAGTGTCTTGTCATCAGCAAATAATTACTGTCTCACTTACCAACCCCCTCAACCACTACAGACTCTGCTGCCCTTCTCTTGTATACTCTTGCATTTAACTCCCTCACCACCCCACCCATAAACAAATAAAACAGCCATGGTGATATCACACATTCCTGCAGATGACCCACCTTCACCTGGAATCACTCACTCTCCACTCATACACATATCTTACACTACTTCTAATAGCTTTCCTTCAACACCATATATTCATATCACTTTCCACCACAAAGCATCTCCATCAACCCTACCATATGCTTTCTCCAGATACATAAATCCCACACACAAATCCTACTTTTTCTCTAAGTATTTCTCACACACATTCTTCAAAGCAAGCACATGATCCACACATCCTCTATCACTCCTGAAACTATTGTACAATGTTCCTCCCCAGTCCAATTCTAAATACATGCCACCACCACCTCAATCACCAATCTTCCATTTAACTTACCAGGTACACTCAAAAAACAAATATTTCTCTGATTTGAACAATGACCTTTGTCCCTGTTGCCTTTATATAATGGCACTATACATGCATTCTAACAATCCTTAGGCACCTCATCATGATCCATACATACAATACAAATCCACACTAACTAATCAACAACATAGACATCTCCTTTCTTAAGATATTCAGTTTCAATACCATCCCTTCCAGCTGTCTTGCCACATTTCATCTTGTACCATAACACTTTCCATGCCTCTCTAACCCAAACACACTACATCTGCTATACTACCATCAAACAAAGGCAACAGTCCTTCAAAGTACTCACTCCATCTTATAACTGCCTGTTACCAATTCCCCATTTGCAACTTTCTATGATGTTTCCAAGTGTTCATTTGTTTTTCTTACACTATTAACTTCCTTCACACCTTCTTATTTTCTGTGAAGGTTACTCACTCACTCCAACTCTCATTTACCCTCTTCTTAAGCCACTGCACCTTTTTCTTTACCAACTGCAACTTTCACTTGTACATCTCACATTCACTTCCACTCCTTCCCTGTAATCATCACTCATACAGCTCCTTTTTCTATTTCACAAGCAACCTTTATCTTAGCATCTTACCATTCCCAACCCTTTCTCACCTATCCACCTCCCACTTGCCAAAAACTTCTCACAAACATTCTAGCACAACTTCCCTAAATACCTCCCATTCCCAACCCACTCCCCTAGCTTTGTATACTCTCACCTTTTGTCATCCTACATTCAATCTCTCCTGGTATTTCTTTAAACAAGTTTCTTTTTCAAGCCTACTTACTTTCATCAACCCCTTCTCACCCATACCATTTCCTCTTTTCTGAAAACCTCTACAAATCTTCACTCTTGCCTCCACCAGGTAATGAGTACCCAACCACCTGCCCCTTTCACCACATTCACAACCAAGGGTCTCTCTTTCACATGCCTATCAATTAATATGTAATCCAGTACTGTCCATACACTGTCTTTCCTGGAAATTGGAGAGAAAGAATATCTTATCTACTGTGTGTCATAGGAGGCGAATAAAAGGCGTTGAAGATCTTCTAATTCTGTACTACTTTACAAAAGGGGTAACAGAGGAAAGAGACAAAGAGGATCTTTTTTACCTCAAAGGCTCAGTCATGTATCCTAGACACTATCTCACTCATGTGGGAAATAGCAAACAAGTATCAAAGAAAGACCGTCCTTCCTACTTACCAAAGTATACATATGTATGCCCCTATTTTTAAACTTGGTATTCCCGGTCACCAGGCCTTTTTCAGCACAAAACTGCACAAGCTGTCTATGGTTGGCATTAACCTTCTTGAATACCCCACCCCCCAAGTTATTCCCTTAACTGCCACACTGCTCACTAGCATTCAAATCACCCATCACTAATAAGTGGTCTCTTGCATCAAAGCTGACACACTCACTCTGTTGCTTCCAAAATGCTCCAATCTTTTAATCTTTCCTCTTGTGGACGGGTGCATAAGCATTATTAATCATTCATCTAAGGTAATCCACTGTCATCATCATTTACATCAGTTTGTTGCTCACTTCTGTACATTCCTTCAAACATTCCCACAACTACTTTACCAGGGGTGCTAAACCTTCCTCAGCTCTTGCTCTCACACTTTTCCTTGACCTTACCCCCAAGACATCCCCATATCATTCTTCATCTTTACCCATGAGCTTTGTTTCATTCAGAATTACAGCATCTACGTTCATTTCTTCAAACATACTACCTATCTTTCCCTTCTTCTCACTTGGATACATACACACAACCCATCCTGAGCTTTTGAGAAGGATGAGCACTCCTTGCTAAGCTCCTTCTGTTGCATCTTTTAGATTGAAATACAATAGGGTAGAGTTACTAGCCCCCAATCCCACCCCTTCTAGTTGCCTTCTATGATATGCAGGAGATACATATGTAGAAATCTCTCCCCCTTACCTCCAGGGATAAGGGAGAAAAATATTCATAATTATATTCAACCCTTTAACAGGAATGACCCAGAATTTTCACCGTCTAAATGTGAACTGATTATCACTTGAGGGGTAACCATTATTGTATGATAATGTCTCTCAACACAGGGTACAAAGTTAAGTTTATGCAAGTTAAACCTAAGTTAATAACCATACAGCAACTAAGAATAGGTCACCAAGATCCAACCTTCATAAAAACATGCAACCAAGAAAATTATCACACAAATAAAGGTGAATATTACTGATATGGCATTTGTTGTATCTTAAGTAATTTTTCAGTAAAACTTTACTTTCCAGACACCACCACAAAACTGTAAAAACCATTCATTTATGAAGGCATTGCCAACAATGGATACCTTCATCTATCAAGAAGAAAAGCTGAAAATCGCACTAAATTACCTGTGTATCATATCATGAAAGCAAATGACACATGGGTGTTTGTTTACATGGTGCACTGACAACAAGCCATCATTCATGTATTCCAACACTAATGCTCCCATATTCATCAATTTCTACTCCAAACCAGAGCAAATGACACATCTGAATAAACAGCCAGTTATTCACAGCAATGATTTCAAACATACAGCAAGACCCTATATGAATTGGTGAGGTGGAGGTAGGGAGTTCACTCAAATATCAAATCTTATCTGCCTACCACATTCCTAGGACAATAACTGCAGTCAAAATGACAAAATTGCATTGCATGATTGCCAGTCAATGGTTACAGTTAATCAAACATCATTTTTCAACATTACCATGATATTATTACTTTCAACTTAATTTTTTAAATACGATGAACAAGGTTATCCATTGTCAAAATTAGTTTTTGAAGTAATTCATATTTTTTGCTAATACAAAATTTTTACCTTTATGTAATTGTCTTACAAATTCTTACAACTGGTGACATTCATGTTGAAAACAAAACTATCTCAAATCTAGTAAACTTCACAGATTGTCCTTCAATAATTCAGAAGCACAAATGATACTACTATGTTCGCTATGAGTTGGAATAAAAAAACTTTAGACACCTAGAAAATTTTGGATAAAAGTGGTTTTAAGATGAAAATTTATCTACTGACATAACAACAATTTGTTTCACATAGGAGAATAAATCCTGAAACTCAAATCAGAACTCTTTGAGTACTTTTTCTTTTCATCAGGTTAGGCTAGTAGGTTGGTGAGAATAAAAGGTGTAAAAAGTAACAGATTTTGTTACTTCAGTTACTGTTCCATTGACAAATATGTACATAAATAAAATGGAAGTGCCATTACTCAAGTAATGCAGTATATTACTTCTGTATTGGTACTGATAAAAGTTGCTTGGCAGCACTTGTAAGCTATAAGTCTATTTAATAGGTAATACAAAGACAAACATATGATCTCAAATAACATTTTTCAAAATAAAACTTGATTCAGCTTCAAGAACAACTGATCTTCAAAATTCTTATCAAGCCTTGAATACTTTTGGCTGAATGTTAATCCTGTAACACCAAAGAGACACCCACTGGCTCAACTACTAGATGCTGGACTCATAATCATTTGAAAGAGTTGAAATAAAATCCAAAACAGGTTAAACAGTGATACATAAATAAAACTCAATGGGTTGAGGAAACATATGTAACAACACCATGTCTATTTATATCCGATCTAGATGCATGGACACACAAACTCCAAGCAAATGCTATAGCACTGCACTCATTGGTTGGAAAGTTGAGCATTTTCACGTATAATTACAAAATAGTGTCTGGAAGTGGTAAAAACAACTCTGAAGAATTTTCATGATACCATATTCTACTGTAAACTGTAACCCCACTTTTGCAATTTTGCAGGGGGATATATGTGGTTTCATTCGAGTAAATACAGTACATGTAAAGTACAATTCAACAGAGATTCACTAACCTCCATGTATATTTCAAGGTATGATGGGGAAATTATGCAGATTCACTCACCTCCACATATTATCAAGGTATGATGGTAATTTCAAGTTGCCCACCACTTCCTTAACTTTGGGGAGATACAGCAAACATTGTTGAAATTGGATAATGCATATAAGTAAGGCTACAACTGTCTTTACATTCAGAAGCACCATCAGAGATCTTACTTGTATGGAAGCCTGGGGAACTGAGCATACAGGTGGTCGTGTGGTCCATGGAAGAATAAACAGAGATAGCCATTCGACTGTCAAGTGAACGCATGTGATCAGTCAATTTCAAGGCCCATATTGCCATTCATCCTCTGACTGGTTGATTTAATTCAAGCCTCTACAATTTTCGAGGAAAGTAACGAATGGTTCTGGTGAAATGTAGCAGAGTAAACTGACGGTTAAAAATTTACTAAAGTTAAGGGAAAATTACTTAAGATAAAAGTACCAGTACTATTCAAAAAGCAAATCCATTAAATAGTTATTCAAACACAATAACCTTAGTATTTATACTTTGCTACTATATTATTCAGGGGATAATAGAAGTAAAACAACAAAACCTATCCTAACCATATCTAACTGACATAGGAAAAAAGAACTAAAAATCTAAACACACATCAGAAACTATTTTTAAATGTGAAATAAGTCATCTAATGCTTTTCACAAAATCTATACATAGATACACAAACTTAACACATCCCAAGTCCTGCATGAAACTGTTAATATTCAAATCAGAATTTTTTTTTAATAAACCTAATCTTTATCAGGGCACTTATGCTCATGATCAGCACTTATTTTTTTTCATTTGTAAGACCTTGAAAAGCTGTGTGCAATAAATTACAATATAAGCATTACAGTATAAAGGGAGAGATTACTTTGCCAACATTCTGCTAACAGTGGTTCAAACACTCTCATACCAAGGCTGTTTATCGTCTTTCCACTTTATTGCTGAAAACATGAATATATTTTCGTAGAGGCAAAAAGTTTTTGAGAGTACTGAGATTCATAAAAATGTCGGTTCTGATGAGCAAAAAGATCAGTTTTAATTTCACTAAATCCTTTCAGAATCTTGAAGTGCACAGAAAAAGTTAAGAAAATGAAAGAAATCAATCTTACCTATCCCACAACCAAGGGGCTCTGCTGCCAGACCTCTTCAATTTGGGTCTTACCTGCCCAAAGGTTAGTGTTGTGGCACAAGGGAAAATAATCTGTATCAACGTGATAGCTTTTGACCCACCAGTGTCATGATATTTTCCCTAAATTTGTTGGCAAAATGACCATGATATAAAGCTAACAATGCAATTTCCTGCCTTCAACTTTACAGTATCATGGCATTCAACAGAATTTTTCATTTGACAATTCTTGCAATCAACTACATCAGTACACAATATGACATGAGTAATATCAACCCTGAATATACCTGATAAGGATTAGCAAGGCCTTACCAGTATCTGCCTGCATGTCATGATCTGTGCTGACAATCTACTGACCTTTATTACCACTGCAAACCTATTATTAGTTACAATGGTTTTTCAAATGTGGCTTAAGGTTCTATTACGTGAGGACCAAAAAAAACTGTCACTAGATTTGTTCAGATGTGATTGTAATGCACGCAGGTATATTCAAACAGTTTCGCCAATGACTCATATATTTCTTACACATAAAATAATTTTTAAGTTTTTAATATTTTGTTGATATATTGATAATGAGTTAAACAGTATTTTGCTGATATTACTTACTTTCTTTCTGCATTATTTTACAGCTAAATTTCTTGACATTTCCAAGTTGGGGAAAAACTATGCAGATGTCAAGATGCACATGAATGTCAATTCTAATCAGTGAAAAGATCAATCTTAATTTCACCAAGTCCAGCATTAGTCACTGGAGAGGCCTTACCCTTCACCATCCTGAGCTGTTGGGAAAATGTTGGGGAAATACAGTGAAGCTAATCAACCTTACACCCTAACTGAAGGGGGTCCCCACTTAAGCTTACCTTACCTAAATGAGAAGATACTCCAAAAATATTGAATGAGAGGCCTGATAAATCTTATAATAACTGTATTAGCATAATGTCACTTGTCCCACCCAAGGTGACAAATCTGAGGGCAAAATGATAATTTCATAATTTCTAAGTATTGTTCAGTAATGGGTTCACATGGTGTAAAATGTTTTGGGCAGAATGGTTTTATCTGGCAGATTCCCAGCAACACCAACCATCCTCTGTGCTGTCATTGCCAACACATTAACTGTCATTCTTGTACTACTTTTTTGGAAAAATTCACTGGAGTGCATACCCATTTCTTAAGGCTCAAGTCCAAAACTTCTCTAAACTTCAAACCCTAACAGACTTTCCAATGACTGTTATACTACCAATCGTGAAAAGTATCAAGTTATTATTCTCACACATTATAACAGATTTCATAAACAGACATCTGTCCGAGGTTCCCACTAAAAGAACATATCAGTTTTACCTGCAGCTCTATCTAAAAAATCTATAAGACCCAAGACACTGCAAATGAGAATTAAGTCACCAATTTCATGATGTCAGGGTCACACTTGTCATCTTTAGAAAAATCCCTGTTCAACCTTACAGCACACAACACTAGCATTCTTCAATCTTTTTAACATAAAAACAAGTATCTTTTTTGAATTAACTTAAAATATAACAGGACCCAAGTTCTCAACAGTAAATTTCCAATTGCTGTTGCAAATGACATTGAATAAGTTTATTATTGGATGATTATTATTTATTGTAGGAACTTCATCAAAAATAAGAAAAATATATATTTGATTTGCTTTACCTGCAGGAGTGACTAGCGAGCCAGGGGTTCAGGTGCTCTCCCGACCCTCCACTGCTCCTGCCTAGTAACTCCTACACTACCTCCATAATCTTATCTACCATCTCAAGGACCCCCAAACTCAGGAGTGTCTTTTAAGCTATGAGTCCCCCGGGGACTCCCAAACGCCCATTAAACTTTCACTGCCAAGGGTGGACTGGGCCCCACCACCGGTGTAGGGGGAGCTACACACGGGAGGGGGTAATGGGTGAGAGAATCCCGAGAGTAGGTCTCCTGTCAGGAGGTAGTGGTAGTGGGAGATAACAACTTACCAGGTGGGGAGTGAGGGAACAGGTTGTTTGTGTTGACTGTGTGTGGTGGGGGTACTGGGGGGAGGGGGCACGGCGCCGGTGGTGACACCTGTTGCCCGCCACGCGCACTACGCCCCGAAGGTCGACCGCAACTACCACTCTTCTCGCGTTATTTCTCTTCATTTGTAGAGATTCCAACTACCCGAGATTCTCAGAGGTATGGAGAGTTTGATATCACATACTTTCTTTGTCAAACAAGAAAGCTATTCACCTTGTTTTAAAACGGCGAGCTTAGGAGGGGCATTTCTTACGAGGGACTGGCTCCTATAGACCAAGTTACTGGGGGCAGAATTGTAACTGGGGCGGGGCATCGGGTCACTCACGTTATCTGGGAACCCTCAGGCTAATCATCTGTCAAAGGCTGACCCAGTATGACTCGCCCAATATGAACAAATGTTGTGGACAAATGTTTTCCGAACGACATTGTGGCAGTGTTTTATGAGAATTAAACATTTGAAAATTACAGGTTATTTGAAAAAAAAAGTAAATTTGACACACATGCATATCATTCTTTCGCCGGAACCATGAATAATACCATGGTATTACTGAATAAGAAAGGAATGTTACATGGTAATCTTGAAACTGCAGGGAAAACTTCGAGCTTATTCCAGAACCAGAAAGAACTTGCGTATGCATATTCAAATATTGCGCTATTAAAATTTTGAATAAATTCCTCAATAAACGCTTACACTACAAATTATATCTTGTAGACATAAGCCATTTGACTAAATATTGGTCATTATTTGTTTCTGTTCTGACCGGGACAGAGTATTCTAATTACGGCAGTAAAGCAGACGGTGAAGTTTTAATGAAACTCTTGCAAAACAAAGTCCTTGGGAGTGATTTTTCTAAAATTTCAACTCTATGATGTTTGAAATAACAGGTAAAGTGTGTGGGTACTCTTAGGTTGATTGTGTGTGTATGCGTTTGTGCGTACACATAAAATTGTATGGTACGTGATATTTAGAGACAGGGCAACACGAGTGTAAAACTCCTTTCATGTGATACACAAGCATTAATCACACCATGGTCTATGTTGGTCGT
>JAUUDZ010063531.1:0-10212 GCA_032361705.1 Panulirus versicolor
GTAGGACCAAATGAGCTCAGGAAAATTATAATATCTCGCAGATACATCCGTCGACCATAGTCACAGCTCGACTTTACACTATAAACAGATGTAAAGTGGATATGCAAACCTGTTCTGAATATCCTGCAAAGGAAGACTTCTTGTATAAGCGAGGAAAGGTGGTCCGACCATATCCTTCCTACTGTAGGGTGCTCGTGTATGGTAAACGAAGACAAGGGACGAAAGAGGAAGATTAGAACCGATACATTTTGTCAGGAAGTTTGTCTAAAGGTTCTTGTAAAGCACGACCGAGTACACTGATGTCTTCCGCGGCCTAGGAAGCCAAATAGAGACTTGTAGTATCCATAATGCTGGGTGTTCGGCTACCGAAACTGACATCCTAGCCATGCCTTTTTCCCGAGACCACAACGACACCCTATGTATACCCCACAACACTTCAGACATACCCTGACGCACCCCTGATGCCCCAGAAACACCTCGACACCCCAGACACACTCCCGACATCCCCCCAACCCCCCTCGACACCCCAAATACACCCGATGCAACAAACTCACCCAGCATCTCAAACATATCCCGTAACCTCAAAGGCGTCAGACGCCCTCAAACCCCCTTGACACCCACCCCAAACACACCCCAGACACATCCCGATGCCTCCAAACACATCCCCGACACCCCAAACAGACCTCCCCAAATCCCCAAACACACCCCGACACCCCAAACACATCTCCGATATCCCACACATTCCCGAATCCCCAAACACCTCCTGCAAATCCCCCCAAACCCCAACACACCCGAAATATCCCCCAACTGCATTACCGTCACCCCCCCCCCCCCACCCCGGGGTGTGTCCACAGTATAAAGTAGGTGATGGGGTTACATGATTCCCTTATACTCTAGTAGATGTTTTGAGCTTTGAGTATGGTAGACCAGAGCAGATCATGTTAGATAGATGGTGTTGAACACTCGTCAAAATCAATATATCGAGTCATTAAAAAGTATTAACTAGGTTATCGAGACTAAAGAAAAAAAAAAAAGTCGTTTTGCTCCAGAGACAAAAGCCCTCGATTAAACATAAAAGAAAATGAAGAGAAAAACAAAAGGCAAGAAGGAAAAAAAACAATCTAAAGAGGATCGAAGGAAGCTCGGAACCTGTTAGGAGAGACGTGAGAGAGAAGGAAATGAAATTCACTTCTAAAATGGTACGTTTTATTTCAAGTTGCCGTGTACAGAACAGCAGAGGCCTTCATATTTATGGTGCAGATATGAATCGAACTACGTAACACTTACCATGTGTGAGAGCTTTCCCCTGCATATATATCTGTGCCACACAGACATACAAACACACACACATGCACATAAACACACACATTCCCTCGCAGGGTAATCTCTTATTACTATCTTCTCCCTCACTGGGAGGTGAAGCGTCCCACTCACCCCGCACATATATGTCTTTGGTACGTGGTGGTCTGCGGTACTCGTACGTTAATGTCTCCGTAGCTTACGTTCAGACCGATGTCTCTGGTCCGTAGTGCATGTACGTAACGATAGCTCTTGTCCGTGGTTTCGTCGTGGGTCCGTGACTGTCCGTAGTGCACGTACAGAGAGATGTCTCTTGGGCTGATGTCTCTTGTCCGTGATTGTCAGTAGTGCACGTACATGAAAATTTCTTATCCATGGTTGTTCGTAGTGCACGTAGAGTCCTGGTCTCTGGTCCGTGGCTGTCTGTAGTGCACGTAGAGTCCTGGTCTCTGGTCCGTGGCTTTCCGTAGTGCACGTAGAGTCCTGGTTTCTGGTCCGTGGCTGTCCGTAGTGCACGTAGAGTCCTGCTCTCTGGTCCGTGGCTGTCTGTAGTGCACGGAAAGACCGTTGTCTCTGGTCCGTGGCTGTCCGTAAGGTTCATCTGTCGTCAGTACCGCCCCCCCACCTCCGTTGAGCCCCGTGGGTTCGTTCCCCCGGGGGATGGGAGAGATGAACAGCTGCTGTTCTTGGGTGGTGTACGTTATGTACAGCATCCAAGGTCATGTACATCTGTATACACACTCTCCCCTCCCCCACCAGCCACAACTGTACCATGTGGTACAGAGCACAGACTGTCTGTACCTCTGATATAGACGGTGCTGTACCCCGTCGCCCACAGAGGCGTGGGGGGGGGGTTCCAGTTGACGGAGGCGGTGGATGGGGTCGTCCTCCACCCACTGGAAGTGGTGGAAAGGGGTCGTTCTTCACCCCCGTGGTGCGGAGGAGGTCGTTCTCCACCCACTGGATGTGGTGGAGAGGTGAGGTCCTCCACCCACTTGGTATGGTGGAGAATTGTCGTCCTCCGCCCACTCGGCGTAGTAGAGAGGGGTCGTCTTCCACCCACTTGGTGCAAAGGGGGTCGTTCACCACCCATTGGGTGTGGTGGAGGGCTTGTCTACCACCTTATGGCTATGATGGATCATCTACTTGCTCCCCACAAAGGAGGCCCACGTAATGTAGCCTTCCCGCACCCACTTGAGCTGAGGAGGGAGATAACATGGGTGAGCTGGGGTGGTACTGGAAACATGAACTGGGGAGACGGTGGTGACTTGGACTGGGGAGACACTGAAAACATGAGCTGGGAAGACAATGAACCAATACTTTATGAGCTGGGGAGATGGAGGATATTTGGTGTAAAGTGAGAAATGAATGAGGGAGGGAGATGAGGTATGCCTGAGCTGTGGTGACGAGTGCATCAGCTGAGTAAATGAGCTGAGGAGGAAATACATGAGGTGAGTCGAGATGGTAAGTGCTGAGGGCGACCCAAGCCAACGTCTTGGGCGAGAACCTTCATTCGGGACAGACGTAACCAACACATACCTCTCAGACCCCATGATGGACACCTGTCACAAATAACGATAGGCAGGAATGGTCTGCTTACAGTGTGTTGCAGTTAGGTAAATGAACCACTTGTGTCCCTCGTGGAAGACCTGATGAGGATGTGGGAGGGAAGTAGGTCCCTACCTCTGCAGGAAGTCATCCATTTGCTCTGTGATTATCTTTTAAAAGTACCTCACCGACCACAGTCGTTCGGGACATTGGTCTGTTGGCTCAGCGTCTCCTTCTGATCTCCTTTATCATAGATAGGTATGACCTTAGCCCTCATCCGCTCCCTTGGCTCTCCACCCACCGCTTTCCAGTGACCACTTCAAAGACATTTTCAAGTGGTTTATCAGGTGTGTCTGTTCACATCAACAGCAGAAAAATAGAATTTAATCAGGACCTTCCTCGCTACAGTGCACCCCTCTTCACAGAACAGGTGGAGTCTTACATTGTACAAAGTTTCGTCTCCATAACTCCGACAATATCAGGTCCTTATTCCTTAACACGAACCTTGGGTTCCAGCTCTTTACCAGTCAATACCATTCCACCAGCATTTGTATTCACGTTCCTGTTAAGTCTGACATTTAGATCACTTAACATTCCTCACCTCTGTTGTACTATTAGGACTGATCCACACGTGATTTCTATTGTGTTACCGGGAAAGGACTTTGTAGTCGCGTTGCCCCGTCTCTTAACCCATGTGTGCGTGCGTGTGTGTGTGTGTGTGTGTGTGTGTGTGTGTGTGTGTGTGTGTGTGTGTGTGTGTGTGTTGAGAAATCCTGTCTTGTGTCTAGCTTTTATTTCTGCACCAGTGATGGCATCTGTCCTTGCAGGACACTGTAGGCGACTGGAAGCTTCACTCACCAGCTTGGAGCCTGCAGAATGGCAACGTCCCTCAAGGCCTTCCTGGTTCGTCATGAGATACAGCCACAAGTGAGGGAGAGCCAACACTTCGAGGTCGCTGATGGACATCGAAGACCAGTGAACAGACCTCAGGTCATCATAGCTTCGACTGTGAGGGACTCAGTGATTGGAAGGATCCAGTTATTAAAGCCTCGTGGTTCCAGTTATCAAATACCTACTTACGAGGACTCCAGTTAACTGCTGATGTCCACAGGTTGCGGGAGGTCATAGTGACCATCCTCCCAACCTACCAAGCGCCTCTAATGATGACCTTATGAACTAATGGGTGTCCGCGCTGGTCGAGCGTCGCGGGAGATGCTCTTGCACAAGACCTGGTGCCGACAGTGACCTCACACAATAAGTGGCACTAGTGGTGTCCACACAGCATGTGGCACTAGTGGTGTCCAAACAGTATGTGGTACTAATGGTGCCTCCATAATCGGTGGTGTGCACACAGTATGTGGTACTAGTGGTGTCCACACAGTATGTGGTACTAGCGGTGTCCAAAGAGTATGTGGTACTAGTGGTGCCTACATAATCGGTGGTGTGCACACAGTATGTGGTACTAGTTGTGTGCACACAGTATGTGGTACTAGTGGTGTCCACACAGTATGTGGTACTAGTGGTGTCTGCACAGTATGTGGTACTAGAGGTGCCTCCATAGTCATTGGTGCCAATAATTCCTCTTTTGCTCCATATCAAGACCAGGCCTTAGGTGAAGTACAGAGGTGTTAATGAAAAAGATAAGACAAAGGAAAGACGGATTGTAGAGGAAGTGAAAAAGATTGTTTTTTAAAAAGTGCCAGGTCATAGTTGTTGGGAACGACATATGAAGGTAAAGAGCTCCAAATCTTTGAAGTGTGGGAAAAGAAACAGTTATCAAAATGGCCCACCCTTGAGTTGCCAACGGCCACATAGTAATTGTGTGAGGCAGCAGCTTGCCAAGTATTGCGTGGTCTAGCTAGTGGTGGGGGGCACACAAGCAGCCAGCTCTTGGGAACAAATACCAAGATGATATCTATAGAAGAAGGAAAGTGAAAACAACATTGCGGCACAGGGCAAGTGGATCATGTTTTGAAGTTAGCCTGGGAGAGTCGATAAGTCGGACCGCTTTCGATTCGACTGTGTCATGTAAGGATATAGAGCTAGAACAACCCCAGAAGTGAGAGCAGTACTCCATACAAGGACGAATCAGCCCTTTGTATAACCGGAGCAAATGTTCAGAAGAAAAGAAATTTCGACATTTAAACAGGACACCCAGTTTCTTACAGGCGTCTAGACAAAGCTGTTTCCGTAATGTTGGGTTTCCAGGATAGAGTGTATTTACATTAATAACAAATATGTTCATTAAGTCAAGAAATAGAATCATAGAACCGTCGAAGGTGAGAGGAAAGTTGTGAGGAATTTTCAATAGAGAGATGGGAAGAAACTATGTCTTGTAGGCATCAAATTTAACCACATTTCCTCTACCCCACTGAGATATCACGTCCAAGTCTGATATTATCGTGGAAGTTGTGTTGAGACGAAATGTAGGTCGAGTGAAAGAAGGACCAGAATGGAAAGATGTAGAGGAATGCAGTGCTGAGTTGTCATCGTATGAGTGCATTTAGTTATTTGTAGAAGAAAAGAAATCGTTGATAAAAAGGAGAAAAAGTGTAGGAGACATGACAGAACCTTGAGAAACACTGCTATTGATGAAGAAAGGGAGAGAGGCTGACCCATCAACAAACACAGAGATAGATCGAACAGAGAGGAAGCTAGATATGAAGGAGAAAAGGGGAAGCCAAAAGAGGGGACCTTAGATATGAGACCCCGATGCTACACCCTGTCTAAAGCTTTGGATATGTCAAGGGCAGCTACATAGGATTCCTGTAAATCACTCAGGGATGATGAACAGACATTAGTAAGATAGAAAAGAATATCATCAGTGGATCTAGCTAGCCTTACGGAAGTCAAACTGGTGATCAGAGATTCGACTGTGAGGTTCATGTCTGAGGATGAGTTGAGGAGGAATTCAAAGACTTTGGAAATGGTAGATATTGAAGTAACATAACCATAGTTAGAGCGGTCACCCTTCTTAGGAATGGGATGTACTCTACTCATGCTACCAACAGGAGGGAAAAGTCCTGTTTTCGTAAACAGAAACGGAACAGACGAGCAAGTACAGGTGCAAGTTCAGAGGCACACTCTTGCTTTGATTTGTACAACAATTGCGGCTTATTTATTTATTGTGCATTCTTACCCATCCTGTGGACGGTGGCGCAAAAGAGGATACAGAGGGCATGAAAGGTTACATAAAGGAACAGATTGCCTCACATGAATTTCTTGTTATGATTATGGACAGTGATAAATGATGAATGGGAGTCGGAGGAAGGAGAGATTTTCCAAGCCTCAGATCAGGAACGGTTGAACCATGGATTGGAAGAATAGGACGTCTTAGAGAAATAGAGGATATGTATTTTTTTTTTCTCTCGTTAAAGGCTTCAGTCACGAACTAAAGCCCACACCAAGGCCGGCCCTTGATTGAAATACGGATAAAATTATGAAATGGAAAAAGAACAGGCAAGAGAAATTTGAAGGAAGTGAAATAAAAATCCTGTCTTGAAATATATCAGGTCAGTTATTGGGAAGACATGGGCAGATAGAGAGTTCCAAAGCCTCGAGGTGTAGGGAAAGAAATAGTTATCAAAACGGCCCACTTTGAGTTGCCGACGACCACACAGCAATCATGTGACGCAGCAATCTGCCGAGTATTGCGTGGTCTAGCTAGAGGTGGGGGGGCACACAAGCAGCCAGCTCTCGGGAGCAAAAACCAAAGTAGTACCTATAACCACTGCTATGCTTTTCCTGAGACAGAAGCGTTACCTTATAAGAGACAGTCATTCACCCAAGATAAGTCAGACTATAATTTTCCAAAGTTATTCCAGTCAACTTTGCTGAGTTGCCAATGTTTACGTTTAGAAGGAGCTGCTGGAGAGAAAGATGCTGTTAAGATAGATACATATATGAAAGTGTGGTAAGATGAACCAGCTGGGTCAAGATTGTGTAGCTATCGCGCAAAGGATTAGAGGTGAAAAACAGACCCAGAATATTAGTTAAGTGGTCATACCGGTCAGGAATATGAATGAGGTGGGTAACAATTTGCTCTAGATCATTGAGACTGGAGAACGTGAGGGCTTCAATCACCCAACAATGCGTATGGGAGGAATTCAACCATTCCCTGTGGTGAACGTTGAAATCCCTCATGTAAAGGACCTCGGCTTGAGTGTGAGAGGATATCACGACCTCATGGCTAGAGCTAAGTTGGTCGAAGATGTAGAATTTGTAGTATCGGGAGAGCAATAGGCGAAACAAATGAAAAGCGTGGTAGCTGGGAGGCAGACCTTGAGCCAGATAACATCAGAGTTTGGGGTCTCGTGATCGTTGAGGTGTGTAATAGGTGTGTTGATGTTGGAATAAGCACAGACACCACCTTTGAACCGGACTCGTGGGTGGAGTTTATAGCTGGATATGAGAAAGGGACGAGGGAGAACATCACTGAACAACTGGGTCTCAAAGAGAAGTAAGATATTAGGAGAGGGTATTGCACTGATGGTGTTCAACAGAAGATGGGCTACTAGAGAGACCACGAATGTTGGAATAGTGACTAGAAAAAGAGGCAAGTCTGTCAGAGAGAGAGAGAGAGAGAGAGAGAGAGAGAGAGAGAGAGAGAGAGAGAGAGAGTGCCAAGTGGTGCCAATAGTAAAGAGAGCAGTGTCTATGGGCACTTGAGAGGATAATATGGTGCCCTTAATTACTAAGTGGTGGCAGAAGGACGCCTTTCACAGTGTGGTGACGTCCGCTTATAGCAAGTGGTGTTAGAATTACCCTCAAGTAGGGACTGGTGCCACATTGTTCTACTTATACAGTTACTGGTGTCAGTCAACATAGCACTTAGTGCCACTGGGTTTTCAGACAGTACGTAGGAACACTGATGGTATTATGCAGACAACTGTACACTTCACCTGGTGTTACTCGTGGCTCCACGCATAACACTGGGGTCCGCCTGTACTTATACAGTTCACGACATCTTTGTTGCTAGTTCCCTTATCCTGGTAGCGGTTCCCTTATATTGTTGTTTGTTCCACTTATACAGTTGATGGTTTTCTAATACCAGTGATGGTTTCTCTAAAGTTAATGGTTTTCTGATACTAATAATGGTTTCTCTATACAGTTAATGGTCTTCTGATACTAATAATGGTTTCTCTATACAGTTAATGGTTTTCTGATACCAATAATGGTTTCTCTATACAGTTAATGGTTGTCTGATACTAATAATTGTTTCTATAATTAATGGTTTTCTGATACCAATAATGGTTTCTATACAGTTGATGGTTTTGTGATAGCAATAATGGTTTCTCTATACAGTTAATGGTTTTCTGATACTAATAATGGTTTCTATACAGTTAATGGTTTTCTGACACCAATAATGGTTTCTCTATACAGTTAATGGTTTCCTCTAGACGTTTATGCATCCCTTTTACAGTTAATGATTCCATTATAAAGACTTCCTTATGCATTGAATGGTTCCCCTACAGAATTAAGTATACCCTTTTAAAGACATTGTCTCCGTCGGTGACGTATACAGTTAGCTGTTCCCTCACCGTATTCACGTTCCCTTATACAGTTAGTGCTTCACTCACATTGTGTATAGATCCATTATACAGTTTGTGGTTCTCCTGAATGCTAGTTACTTTATACAGTTAATGGTTCTTTCGAGTTGATAGTGGTTCTCATATACAGTTAGTATTTCCCTAATACTTTTAATGGTTCCCGTATACAGTTAATGATCCCCTTATACGGTTAGTGATACCTTATACAATTAATGATCACCTTATACAGTTAGTGATTCCCTTATACGGTTAATGATTCCCTTATACAGTTAATGATCACCTTATTCAGTTAATGATCACCTTATATAGTTAATGATAATTTTATACAGTTAATGATTTGCTTATGCAGTTAATGATCCCCTTATACAGTTAGTTATACCTTGTACAGTTAATCGCCTTATACAGGTAATGATACCTTATACAGTTAATAATCACTTTATACAGTTAATGATTCCCTTATACAGTTAGTAATACCTTTTATTGGTGGGTCCGTCATGCAGTTAGGGGACCCCAACACTACTGTTGGCTGTCTTATCCAGTTAGTGGCTCCATTAACACAATAAAAGATTCCTTTATACAGTTAGTTGGTTCATTCGCAATGTCAGTCTCTCCTTTATACAGTTAGTCATTCCCTTTGTACAGTTAGTTGATTCATTCGCAGTGTTGGTGTCTCTTTTATACAGTCAGTCCATTCCCTTTATACAGTTAGTTGGTTCATTTGCAAAGTGGGTGTCTCTTTTATACAGTTAGTCATTCCCTTATAAAGTTTACGTTACCCCTCACGCTCTTGGTAATTCCTCATGTAGATCCCTTATACAGTTACTGGTTCTCTTTATACAGGTGGTCGTTCCCTTATGCAACTCGTGGTTCCCATATACAGTCAGTGATTCCCTTATACGGTTAGTGGTCCTTCACACTGTTAGTGGCTCCCTTATACAGTTAGTGGTCCTTCACACTGTTAGTGGCTCCCGTATACAGTTAGTGGTCCTTCACACTGTTAGTGGCTCCCTTATACAGTTAGTGGTCCTTATATTGTTAGCTGTTCGCTTATAAAGTTGGTCCTTATATTGTTGGTAGTTCCCTTATACAGTTACTGGTTCATTCACACTGTTAATGGCTCCCTTATACAATTGGTGGTCCATTCGCACTCTTAGTGGCTCCCTTATAGAGTTAATGGTTCTTTCATACTGACAGTGGGTCCTTCATACACTTACTGGTCCTTACATATTGTTGGTGGATTTCCTTATACAGTTGATGGTCCTTTCGCATTAGTGGTGGCTCGTTTATACAATTGATGGTCCTTTCGCACTATTGGTGGCTCGTTTATACAGTTAACGGTCCTTTCTCACTATCGGTGGCTCGTTTATACAGTTGATGGTCCTTTCGCACTA
The DNA here is from genome assembly GCA_032361705.1 of Panulirus versicolor. Lineage (NCBI taxonomy): Eukaryota > Metazoa > Arthropoda > Malacostraca > Decapoda > Palinuridae > Panulirus > Panulirus versicolor. The sequence goes on from JAUUDZ010063531.1 coordinate 9,788, forward strand.
TCGGTGGCTCGTTTATACGGTTCATGATCCTTTCGCACTAGTGGTGGCTCGTTTATACGGTTCATGGTCCTTTCGCACTAGTGGTGGCTCGTTTATACAGTTCATGGTCCTTTCACACTAGTGGTGGCTCGCTTACACAGTTGACGATCCTCTCACACCATTTTTGGTTCTCTTATACAGTCAGTCGTCCTTTCACACACGTAAGTAGGTCCCTTATACAGTCACTCGTCCTTTCACACACGTAAGTAGTTCCCTTATACAGTCAGTCGTCCTTTCACACACGTAAGTAGTTCCCTTATACAGTCAGTCGTCCTTTCACACACGTAAGTAGTTCCCTTATACAGTCAGTCGTCCTTTCACACACGTAAGTAGTTCCCTTATACAGTCAGTCGTCCTTTCACACACGTAAGTAGTTCCCTTATACA
>JAUUDZ010063542.1:0-10212 GCA_032361705.1 Panulirus versicolor
GTCACTGAATGAGAGAGAGAGAGAGAGAGAGAGAGAGAGAGAGAGAGAGAGAGAGAGAGGGAGCGGTGAGGGAGGGAGGGGTCGGTGTTCACTGCTGTCACAAAAAACGAAATATGGTAACATTAGATAAGAGATCTTTTTTATCTGTACTCTGTCGTCTTCTTTGAATGGGTTTATGAATACATCTTAATCTTCAAGATTGTTTTGGTCTTCATGTACGAGATCTCAGCAGATAAAGGATATATTAATATATTTTTTTAGATACTAGAAGGACTTCCTCTTTGTTTGTTTCTGACAATACTTCTTGTATCTATGCAAAACTTGTGGTGACAGCTTCTGTTTGCTGGACACAAGTCCCTCCAGTTATGGTTCTTGAAAACCAAAATTATCCCCATGTCATAAAGAGAATATCGTAAAAAAGAAGGCGATAAAGAAGTTATGACTTCCTGCCTGGTGTGGGAAAATGGTCGTAGGAAAAGAGAAAGAGAAACTTTCGTTTTTGTGTTAGTATGGGGAAGTAATTTGTGGGCGGTGGTAATCTGGCGTCTGCTGTTGCTGACAACGCACTCAAAATTATTTAAAAAAAAAAAATGGTCACATTGTCAATATGTGAACTGATATCACTGTGGAAAATGAGAGGAGAATTTCCTGTTATTACAGTTATTTGGGAGAAAATATAAATCACATCAAAAGCATAAACTAAAATCATGATTGAATGAAATACACAAGGTTCGCCGTACATAATGTGACGTGTTCTGAAACATTGTTGAAAATCAGATTTCTGATATGCAGGGCAGAAAGACCACCCACCCACCTGAAATGAAAAGTGCATCAGTTCCGTTCCTAATCTTATATTCAAGAAATTAACATGGTTAGAATTTCACTTACCCGTCCTTAATGAAAAAGATAATTTCCAATTAAAATTCGATGACCAACTAATTGCGTGTATGGGACTGCGTGTCGGCGCTACGTGTGTGTGTGTGTGTGTGTGGGCAAGACCCGTTGACATCATCCCCGCCTTGAAGTCAGGTACAGCTGAAAGAGAATGTGAAAGCGAGAAATGCACCGAAGACCTCCGTGAAGCTCATGTTATGGTTCGATACGAGAGGTCTGCTCACTTACCAACAAGTGCGCTACGGGGAGAGGGTTCTACACACGTGGGGTCCCATCTCTTGATGTGTATGTGTACCAGACTGCTTTTCCTTCATGTATATATCTGTATATCCATACCTCACGACTCTCCTGCTTTCTCCTGTAAGTGTGCAGTACAGGTATATCTCTGGCTGGGGAGCCGGTGTGGAGTCAGGTTGAAAAGTAATTAAGCATACGAGACCTGCCATGCCAGGGTGACCCCACCATGGCCCATCGTTCAACAACAGGAGGACCTGCCTTGTCTTGGGTGCCCGGCCGGCTAGAGTGGTGCTATAGGGAAGACTTCTGACACAATGATTTCATTACTACCCAGTCCTTGTTAAGACCTTCTCACACTAACTTCAGGTGGACTTCAATCATTGAGACCGAATCCTTTGACCTTGGATGATCTATGTAAGTTCTTATGCGCCATCGCCCTCGTGGTGGGTAGGAGTGCACGTTAGCTCCCCGCTCATGTGGCAAAAATCAAATATCAATCGCATTTGTATTTCTCAATGTTCCCTCCTCCAACCCGACACCGCTCATACTGGGGGATAATCATGTTTATGTTGTCTTTTTCTCTCATTTTTCTCAGTTCATTTCCAATGAATTTCAGTGGCGTGTCAGTTGATCCTACCTAGTGTCGGCTCCTCCCGCTTAGTATCAACTTTTCATACCTAGAATGATGTACATGAAGCTTGTTAGGTGTGTGTGTGTGTGTGTGTGTGTGTGTGTACGTTTCCCCAGTACACTTAAACTCTTCATGTTACAGCTTTAGGTTTTCCTCCGGATTTTAAGGAGAGTGAGGTTACTTACCGTTGATGACCGAGAGAAACGTGTGTAATTCTCTCTCTCTCTCTCTCTCTCTCTCTCTCTCTCTCTCTCTCTCTCATATGTATATCATAACAATTAACTCTGGTTTCTTTTTTCTTTCAGGTAAGTTGCCACAGGACACCGGCGGTACGCACCCACGTAAGTCAGAGGTTATCAATGATACTCTCCTCTATGAGAAGGAGGGTTAGAAGCTGGGATAGTCAGTGGGAGACGGGCTGCTGCCTCTGATGGTAGACAGACGGTATCACATTGGTGTGTAGACAGGCAGATCAGTGGGTCCGCTTCCGGCGGCCAGTCTCGGCTCCTGACAGCCCTGTCTGTTGAGTATCAGCTGCGTTATCTCAGGGTAGGGTGAGGGAGGCGCTGACAAAGGGAAGGATCTCTTCCTCCTGTAGTACCCTGCCACTAGGGGCCTCGCCACTGTTTACTAACAGTAGCCAGATAGCGAAGTTAAGAATCTTCTTTGAAGTGGAGTTTTGAGGGTGGTAGTTGTGGCTTGGAGTGTTGTGTGTGGTCACGTTTCCTGTGTTGTGTGTGATGGGGCAGCAGAGGAACTGGTATGGCTCCTGCAGTACCTCAGGCGTCTGTGCGTAGCGCGACAGGTGCTGGTATACTAGGTGGGATGGTGTGGTGGTGTTCATGGTGTGGTTTTGATGATAGTGGCAGAGAGTGGACGTGAAAACAGTACATTACACCGATGTGTACATCAAAAAAGCTGTCTGTAATTACTTCTTTGGAATACAGTTAGCTTGAGTACTGGTTTCAGAGTAGATCTGTAGTTCGTACTACATTATCGCCCTGGACAGAGGACCCATAGAGGAAGATATGACTGAGACAGAGAGGCTGGAGATATCAGAAGGAACATTTCTCTATGAGAGCCATAGTGAACCTGCTTCCCTGGTGCTTGGATAGATGACGCTGGTAAATGAACTTCTTGATCTTATCGTGATAACAGCATCTGGTGGATGATTCATGGTGGTTCATGGTCCTCGGTTGTGGGAGGCCAAACTCTGCTGGTCCTGGGTGGTGGAAGGCCAGGCTGTACTGGTCCTGGGTGGTGGAAGGCCAGGCTGTACTGGTCCTGGGTGGTGGAAGGCTAGGCTTTACTGGTCCTGGGCTGTGGAAGGCCAGGCTTTACATGGTTCTGGGTGGTGGAAGGCTAAGCTGTACTGGTCCTTGTTGGGTGGATGCGAGGCTATACTGGTCCAGGGTAGTAGGGTGGTAAGCTTCACTGGTCCTGGTTGGGTGAATGCTTGGGTAAGGCGAGACTATACTGGCCCTGGAAGGTAGGATGCTAACCTCCACTGGTCCTTGGAGCGTCAGCCACACAGGACATCAGGCCCTGCAGGGAGCCAGGACGTACCTAGAGGAATGTTATCATCCGCCATTGTATATTAATGGGACCATTACGTCGGGGAGCGCCTTGGGGGTGTTTATTGTCCGCTACATCACCTGTAGGGAGTACCTCAAGGCTGTATATTGTCTCCTGCATCATGTGTGGATAATACATCAGAGTTGTATGTTGTCCCCTGCGTCTTCTGTGGGAATTCATTTGCATCTGAATTGTCTGATGTTATTGATTGATTTATTGATTCACTTAGACTTAATCGTGTGCCGATTATTAGCAAGGGATGTCGCAGGAGGTAATGATTAATCTTGGTCGTGCTTAACGACAAAGATTCATTAACCTTGAGGGTGTCAAACATGAGTATCCTCCCTGAATCACACTGAGCCAAGGGTTGTTGTGGGGATTTGGGTGAGGGGCAGGGGCAGTGGGGCACCTCACGAGGTGGAGGACTCTGCCACAGATAACAGGGATCATCTCACCTGCCCGGACCCAATAGCCTGCTCCCCGCTGCCGATATCTTAAATACTCGACATATAAGGACTCCTCCCTCCTGCCGGCACCTGACGCCCCTAGATGGTATCAGGCGGACTCAGGAGGTGGTCCGCCTGAGAGCTAATGGTTCTTGAGGGGGATGGTACTGGTGTTATTGGTCTGATTCTGCCCCTTACTGGTTGTTGAAGGGGATGGTACTGGTGTTGTGGGTCTGATCCTACCCCTTAGTGGTCAGGGTCGTTCAGGGGGGCAGTAGGTGTGTTGTACAAGAGAAGGATTGATGCAGAAAACCTGACGGTCTATGACGAGGTTAGCAGGTGGAGGACAGTAATGCTATATTGAGTTCCTAATTCACCTGAGATAGAGACAGGAGAGTAAAGCAGGAGGTCACGTGCCCACCCACCACTCCCTCCGGCATAATACCCTAACAGAAGTTGCATGTTATATTGAGATGATATGCTACCATGGTAAGTTCGTAGGAAAGTATGAATGGGAATATGAACCTTTCCTGGTGCTGAAGAGGGATTCCCTTGAGAGGAGGATCAAATCTATAAAGAATAAAGTTAGAAATATACAAGAGTCTTAAACCTGTGTGTTACACTTCATCACCTGACTTATTTGATGATCTTTTCTTCACTGAAGCATTGGTTTATCTGTGAGTGAAAGGTACTAATATTCCTTCTATTGACAACATGTAATGGAGGTTTATTCCAGTGTTCTACGACTCTGCAGATGAAGACATTTGTCCCACATCTTAAATTGGCACCGTAATTTCCGGTCGATGAAAATCTGTTTAATATGTGGACATTTTCGTGTGTTATGTTGTATGAATCTTATAGTCTTGTGTAGCTATGGTTCTGCTCCCTCAGTGTTGGGTGAGAGGGATGATGAGCTGTATGCCTGCCCCTCCGTCTCAGTGGGTTGAAACTAAGGTTGAGAAATGTTTATTATCAAGTTTACACAGATGAAGCATTTTATTGATAGCTTGGGTGAAGGGTACATGGTTAGGGGTAGGTAGAGGTGGGTACAGAGCGTCCAGTGGGTACAATACATCAACATAGGAGGGTGACAGGTGGGTCCCACTGGGCCCAGGAGGTCTTTGTCCCGTAAGAGTTTATTGTGAGTGAGGAGGGTAAGAGATCAGCGGCTGATGCTACATTATCTTGTTTGTTCTGGTGTCAGCTGTGGCTCCTGTGTCCCCTCGGGAACCCAACCATATTGTATACATCATCCCTCCATGCTTGTTGTATCCGTCAGCCGCTGATGTCTACTGTATCCGTCAGCCTCCCACGCTTTCTGTGTCCGTCTGCCGCCTAAAGACTGTTGTATCCGTCAACCACCCAATTCTACCGTATCCGTTTGCTTCCTAAGCCTACTGTATCCATCAATCACCCAGTTCTACTGTATCCATCCACCACCCACGACACCGCACCATTAGCCAGCACACACACACACACACACACACACCCCACAGTGTAACCGTCAGTCACCCTCGCCTGTTATATTCGTCAGCCAGCCACCCACTCCTCCTATACCCGTCAGCCAGCGACACTGAGGCCACATAAAGACTCTAATGTAGCCAGTGAAGCGTAGGGTCAGCATAAGGACATATGACTGGCTGTCATGACCAGGGGAGGAGATGCTGCTGTATACAACAGTGTCAGAGGTAGGGTCTTCATGGTCCTCTACCTCACTGAGGCAGACACAACACCCACGTCTCTCGTGTGAGAAGGATTTTGGTGTTCCTGTGCTGCTGATGACCAAGACTCGCGAACTTCCTTATCTGATGATTAAGGTTGAGGATCAGAGCTTACACTGGTGTTGCAACTCTCTCATGTGTAGGATGTCTTAGAAACAACCGTTTTAGAACGATTGTCAGACTAATGCTAATTGGTAGGCTGTATCTGTAGCCTGGGGTGTGTTTGTGTTTGTTCATGTTTGTTATTACCAATTTACCATTTGTACAGAACAGAGAGAGAGCTTAGCACTCGTAGGACCCCATATCTTGGAATTTCTCTACTGTGATCCAGTTTTTAAACTTTTGTGTACCGTTAGGATTACAGATTCATGATTTGGCTTGTTCCGTTTATCCACTTCTCTCTCGCTTTAAATGTTCTTCTTTGCAACTTTTCTATAACCTTGTTTCTTGCTTAGTTTCATGTTATAGCCTTTAGTGTTTTATCTTTGCATATTTTGAAGACCTGTTCACTGTTATCATCAAACTGGTTTAGAAATTTGAAAGTTGTGATCAAATCACCACTTAATCTTCCTGTTCCATGGTGGGCAAAATGATAGCCTCTCGCCTCTCATTGTGATTCAGATGTTGTACTTCTAGTATCATCTTTACTGTCTTCCTCTGCATCTTCTCTCTTAGTTTTCTACGCTTGTTCAACTGCGGTCACTGAACCTGAGAAGCATATTCTGATTTCGGCCAAGTAATCGTTGTGAAAAGTTAAACTGTACTTTTCCTTACCATTGAATTTAAAAGCAAGTTGTGGTTGAGGAGCGATGATTGTGTGCTGAGCCGAGCATGCACGGGCCAAGGTGGTAGAGGAATGTTGATTGTGATGTGGTGGTAGGACTGGCAAAGCAGAGGCTTCAGTAAATTAGAGTTTTAAACCTGTACACGTCAGGACTGAGAGAATCACCTAGCTTTATGATATGGCTCACTGTCCGTAAGTCCTGTACCTAACACGCGGCCTCTGGCACTGCCCTGCTACTCCTCCCTACCCCACAGCCTCTGGCACTGCCCTGCTGCTCCTCCCTACCCCACAGCCTCTGGCACTGCCTGCTGCTTCTCCCCACCCCACAGCCTCTGGCACTGCCCTGCTGCTTCTCCCCACCTCACAGCCTCTGGCACTGCCCTGCTGCTCTTCCTCACCCAACAACCTCTGACACTTCCCTACTGCTCCTCCCAACTCCACAGCCTCTGTCACTGCCCTGCTCCTTCTCTTCACCCCACAGCCTCTAGTACTCAGTATCCCTCTCACCCCCGACCCTTCCTTCCACTTGTTATATACCTTTTACATATTCGAATGATTGTTGTTCATCCTTTGTAAACAGTTCACTTACCATGTAAATTCCTCCACAATTCATTCAATGCTGCTTAATCCCACTTAGCATTTTCCTCGCTACATAACTGGTTCTTCGATCACTGAGGGCCAGTCCCTGGACCTTATGTGTACTCTGTATCCTCTCTTGCACCACCGCCCACAGGATGGGCGAGAGCGCATGTTAAATATTCGCGGCTCTTGTGGCATAAGTAAATGGTGACTCAGTCATGACCTTTTCGGAAGTGACAATACCTCGCCTGCATTGTTGGTGGCACTTCCCTTACGCTTTTGTTGGAGACGGAGTCATGACCGCTCGTTGGAGGCTGCATGATTATCCTTTTCACAATGGCACGACTCTGGCCACTTAGACAGTGACACTGCTCTGAGTCCGTTTGATGTAGCTACAACCCTAACTGTTTCTGAGCTATTCACAACCTTGACCATTTCTGACCTCGCCACGACCCCGACCATTTCTGATCTATTCACATCCTTGACCATTTCTGATCTAGTCACAGCCCCCGACCATTTATGACCAAACTACAACCCTGACCATATCTGACCTAACCCCAATCCTGACCACTTCCATAAAGACTTCACCATCTATTTTAGTGGCATTCCTCGTCTTACTTAACTGGGGACCTTGTGCCTTTTCATAATGGCTCCTCCCTAATCCATTTGTTAGTAAGACTATCTTCTCGCTCTGTTGGCGATGCTGTTACGATTCCTTTGATGGTGTGAGTGCCATGACCCCTGGGGCTTTCAGTGGCATGACCCCTCGTCGCCAGTGCCACTACCTAACCTTTCACTTTGACTGGCTACATGACCTGAGTATATGATCGTGACTGAAGATCACAACACCAAGATAAACAGATTATTATAAAGTATTCTCTACCTCCACATACGATAGACACGCCTCATGTACAGATATAAGATGCTCCCCCATATAATGGTGCTGAGACGGATATATATATATATAAACCTTTGACCAGCGGCCCACTTCACCAAACAGCTGCATCACCTGTATATTACTGGGGAGATGACCCACACTGGTCCATGTGGCAGCAGTGTTGCAGCAACCAGCCAATCATCGCTGAGCCAGACCAGTAGAAGACACTGCAACTGTTTGTTTATGAACGGATTCCAGGTTTGAGACGTGACCTCATCGGCGTAAACCTACCATTATGTGACGCTACCGATGCCCATCTGACCGTACGCTGCCACACAGTTTGGGCCGCTGCCCAGTAACTTGCTCCCCGCCCCGGGAGTTGGTACCTGGGCCAAAAATTGAGACTGAACAGCACGACCAGATGAGTGAGCCACACACACACGCACACGCACAGCACCCCGGCAGTATAACAGCCACACACACAGCATCCCGGCAGTTTAACAGCCACACACACAGCAGCTCGGCAGTTTAATAGCCACACACACAGCTTCCCGGCAGTTTAACAGCCACACACACAGCTTCCCGGCAGTTTAACAGCCACACACACAGCTTCCCGCCAGTTTAACAGCTTGAGGCATGAGACTGCGAGGCCAGCTTGAGTGAGTTGCGGATAAGCTGTTAAGCGAGTTAGTTACGCTTGCCTTAAATCTCTGTGGCCAGCACGCGAGACGCTGAACCATATCCAACGGCGACGCTTAAATCACAGAATTTGATTCGGTTAACTTGCGGCCAGGCTGGAGGTAGGACCTGGAGGGATCTCCTGACGAGGTCCGCGCCTGGCTTAGGGCGGCCCAGGGACGAGGGGCCGCTTGGCGGGGTCCGTGCCTGTTTTGGTGGCCCGGGGACGGTTCTTAATGAGGTCCGTGCATGGGTTAGGACAACTCGTTGCCGGGCTCAAGATAGGGTCTGTGCCTGAGTTAGGACAGCCCGGTGGCGGATCCTGGTGGGGTCCGTGCCTGAGTCAGGACAGCCCGGTGGCGGCTCCTGATGGGGTCCGTGCCTGGGTTAGAACGGCCCGGGGAACGGAGGGTCCTCAGTGCCTCTCGTGCGGCTATAAAACCTGTCATGATGGCCCACTGATTACATTCCTTCACACTTGTGAGGATATATAACCCTGGAAGGGTGGAGGACGTACTCTCCACAGATTGCTGACCTGTGCACATCATTGTTAAAGGTACGGGCGTGCCTAACTTTAATCTTAATATGGTACATAGAGTTATATGGTGGACTGTTCCGTTCAATTATATAAAATGTTGCTTTGATTATTCTGATAGGAGCCGACCCGGGCAGAATCTTGCACCAGTCGCGACCATCTCAGGATGAACGAAAAATTTAGGGTATGAGAGTAGAATGGAGATTGACTTAAGCTCCTTGGGTGTTTACAGACCTGACTCTTAAAGGAGGAAAAACTATAGGTAGAGAAACGTCGGGAAATGGAGGAGATGATTGTGTCGTCGCTGCTCGAGGACAGGAGGAGGTAACATAACGGTCTGTCCCCGTGTGATTGATCTTCACACGAACATTATAGAAAGCAGCGGTCAGACACCCCACGAGAACAGTGATCCGTTACAGTAAAAGATCTTCCGCCCGTTTGTCGACTTCTCCGTCCAGGAATTTTCACGAATGTTTGTGTGCCTTGTGCCCGGGTCCTGGGAGCGGTAGGTGGTTGGTGGTGGGTGGGTGATAGATAGTTGATGAGTGGTAGGTGTTAGAAGGGTAGGTGGTAGGGGTTAGAAGGGTGGGTGGTAGAGGTTAGAAGGGTGGGTCGTAGGTGTTAGAAGGTGGATGGTGTACATTTCACGTGGTCTTGTGAGCGTTAGGGGAGGAGAATCCCCTACAGAGTGGCGGTGCCCATGGCTTGTTGTGGTCTGGTTCGCCTGACCACAGCTGCCCCACTCACTTTACACTGACCATCATCCCCGACCCTCGTGACTCCAGGCTAGGGGATGGGGCAGGCCGACCAACACCGTCCCTCCCCCGCTTTCTCACAATCTTCATTCGTGTTTTCAACCATTAGCACCTATCATAACCAATAACAATATACACATCAATGGTTAAATTCGAACCTTGGCCAGAGCTCCTGGCTACCTCGACCACAGTGAGGTTAAAAGATAGACACCAGAAATCTAGCGGATCCACCTGTATACCAGCCTCAGCTCGATGGGTGTAGCATGTACTTTGAACACATTGTAGCGCACGACACAGGGTTAATGAAGAGCGAGGACAAGGCGAGGGTGGCTGAAGTAGCAGATAAAGAGGAAAGTGCGACGACTGAACGGATGGTAGGTGTGTGTGCCGCCCGGAAGGTGTGGTTGCGACACTGCTTCACGAACTGATGATTGCTGTGTTGGCGATGGTGGTGGAGGGGTTTAGTGTGGTGGTGTTGATGATGGAGGGGATTAGTGTGG
>JAUUDZ010063553.1:0-10211 GCA_032361705.1 Panulirus versicolor
TAGACCCCGCCTTCGAGCACATCAGACCCTCGCCTTCAAGCACATCAGACCCTCGCCTTCAAGCCCAACAGACCTTAGCCTTCAAGCTCATCACACCCTCACCTTCAAGCCTATCAGACAATCGCATCCAAGCTCATAAGACCCTCGCCTTCAGGCTCATCAGACCCTCGACTTCAAGCCCATCAGACCCTCTTATTTACGTCCATCAGACCTTCAAAAACATTAGACCCTCGCTTTCAAGCCCAATAGACCCTCACCTTCAAGTCCATGAATCCATTGCCTTCAAACCCAACAGACTCTAGCCTTCAAGCTCATCACACCCTCACTTTGAAGCCCATCAGACCCTCGCATCCAAGCCCATAAGCCCTCGCCTTCAGACTCATGAGACCCTTGCCTTTAAGCCCATCAGACCCTCGCATTTACGTCCATCAGACACTCGCCTTCAAAGCCATTAGACCCGTGCTTTTAAGTTCAACAGACACTTGCCTTCAAGTCCATCAATCCTTTGTTTACAAACCCAACAGACCCTCACTTTCATGCTCATGAGAACCTCGCTTTCAGGCTCATCATAACCTCGTATTCAATCCCAACAGACCCTCGCCTTGAACCTCATCACTCATTGACCTCCAAGACCATCAGACCATCGCCTTCAGGTCCATCACACCCTCTCCTTCAAGCCCATTAGACCTTTGCATTCAAGCCCAACAGACCCTCGACTACAAGCTCATTAGACCCTTCCCCTTGAAACCCATGAGACCCTCGGCTTCAGGCCCATCACACCCTCGCTTTAAAGCTCATCCAACCATCGCTCTAAAGCGTATCAGATAATCGCCTTTCAAGCCCATCAGGTCCTCGCCCTTAATCCTATCACACCCTTATTTTCAAACCCATCAAACGCTCGAGTTCACCCTCGCTTTTAAACCCATGGGGCCTTCGAGTTAAAGCCAATCTAGTCCTCACCATCAAATACATCTGGCCCTCGAATTCAAGCCTATCAGGCTCTTGCCTTCAAGCTCATCAGAACCTCGCCTAAAGACCAAAGGACCATCGCCTTCAAGCCCATCAGACTCTTCATTCACGTCAATCAGACACTGGCATTCAAGGCCATTAGACCCTCGCTTTCAAGACCAACAGACCCTCGCCCTCAAGCCCATCAGTCCCTCGCCGTCAAGCCTAATAGACCCTCGCGTTCCACCTTATCACATCCTCGCCTTCAAGCCCATTAAACCTTCGCCTTCCAGCTCAGCAGACCAAGGGATTCAACCCATAAGAACCTCACAGTCACGTCCATCGTGCACTCGCCTTCAAACTCATCTGACACTTGCTTTCAAGCCCAACAAAGCCTCGCCGTCAAGTCAATCACTTCCTAACCTTCAAGCCCTAATCGCCTTAAAATCCATTAGAAACTCGCTTTCAAGCCAAACAGATCCTTGCCTCGAATTTCATCAGTCCCTTGCCTTCAACTCCAACAGACCCTAGCATTCAATCTAATCACACTCTCACCTTCAAGCCAATCAGACCCTTACATCCAAGCCTATAAGACCAACGCCTTCATTCCCATCAGACCCTTTTTTTAAAGCCGAACAGAGCTACTTCTTCAAGCCCATCAATCCCTTGCCTTGAAGCTCAAAAGACAGTAGACTTCAAGTTCATCACATATTCTTGTTCAAGAGAATTAGACCATCGCCTTCAAGCACGTCAAGCCCTCGCCTTCAAGCCCAATAGACTCTATCCTTGAAGCTCATCACACCCTCACCTTCAAGCCCAGCAGACCCTTACATCCAAGCCCATAAGACCAACGCCTTCAGGCCCATCAGACCATTATTTAAAAGCCGAACAGACCTTCTTCAAGCCCATCAGTCAATTGCCTTGAAGCTCAAAAGACACTAGCCTTTAAGTTCATCACACATTCTCTTTCAAGAATATTAGACCCTCGCCTTCGGGCACATTAGACCCTCGCCTTGAAGCCCAACAGACCCTAGCCTTCAAGCTCATCACACCCTCACCTTCAAGCCTATCAGACCATCGCATCCAAGCTCATAAGACCCTCGCCTTCAGATTCATCAAACCTTCACCTTCAAGCCCATCAGACCCTCTTATTTACGTCCATCAGACACTTGCCTTCAAAACCATTAGACCCTCGCTTTCAAGTCCAATAGACCCTAGCCTTCAAGTCTATCAATCCATTTCCTTCAAACCCAACAGACTCTAACCTTCAAGCTCATCACACCCTCACTTTGAAGCCCATCAGACCCTCGCATCGAATCCCATAAGGCTCTCGCCTTCAGGCTCATTAGACCCTTGCCTTTAGGCCTATCAGACCCTCACATTTACGTCAATCAGACACTCTGTCAAAATCAATAGACCCGTGGTTTTAAGCCCAACAGACTCTTGCCTTCAAGTCCATCAATCCTTTGCTTACAAACCCAACAGACCCTAGCTTTCATGCTCATCAGATCCTCGCTTTCAGGCTCACCAGAACCTCGCATTCATACAAAACAGACCCTCGCCTTGACGCTCATCACTAATTGACCTCCAACACCATCAGACCATTGCCTTCAGGCCCATCACACCCTCGCCTTCAAGCCCATCAGACATTTGCATTCAAGTAGGACGGACCCTCGATTACAAGGCTATTTGACCCTCCCCTTGAGACCCATGAGACTCTCGGCTTCAGGCCCATCACACCCACGCTTTTAAGCTCATCCAACCATTGCTATCAAGAATATCAGATAATCGAACTTCAAGCCCATCAGGTCCTCCCTATTGATCCTATAAGATCCTTATTTTCAAGCCCATCAAACCCTCGAGTTCAACCCCATTAGATCTTCCCTTTTTTTCCTATCATCCCCTCGCCTTCAAGCCGATCAGACCCTCGCTTTTAAACCCATGGGGCCTTCGAGTAAAGCCAATTTAGACCTCGCCATCAAGTACATCTGGCCCTTGTCTTGAAGCCCATCAGGCTCTTGCCTTCAAGCTCATCAGAACCTCGCCTCAAGACCAATGGACCATAGAATTCAAGCCCATCAGACCCTTTTATTCACGTCAATCAGACACTGGCCTTTAAGCCCATTGGACCCTCGCTTTCATGCCCAACAGACCCTCGCCATCAATCCCATCAGTCCCTCGTCGTCAAGGCTAACAGACCCTCGCGTTCAAGGTTATCACAACCTCGCCTTAAAGCCCATTATACCTTCGCCTTCATGCTCAGAAGACCAAGGGATTCAAGCCCATAAGAACCTCACTGTCACGTCCATCGGGCACTCGCCTTCAAACCCATCAGACACTTGCTCTCAAGCCCAACAAAGCCTCGCCATTAAGTCAATCACTCCCTTGAATTTAAGCCCTAATCGCCTTAAAATCCATCAGACACTCGCTTTCAAGCTCAACAGATCCTCGCCTTGAAGTTCATTAGTCCCTTGCCTTCAACTCCAACAGACCCTAGCATTCAAGCTCATCACACCCTCACCTTCAAGCCCATCAGACCCTTATATCCAAGCCTATAAGACCAATGCCTTCAGGCCCATCAGACTCTTATTTTAAACCGAACAGACCTTCTTCTTCAAACCCATCAGTCCCTTGTCTTCAAGCTCAGAAGACACTAGCCTTTAAGTTCATCACACATTCTCCAAGAATATTAGACCCTCGCCTTCAGGCTTATGAGACCCTCGCCTTCAAGCCTAACAGACACTAACCTTCAAGCTCATCACACCCTCACCTTCAAGCCTATCAGACTATCGCATCAAAGCTCATAAGACACTTACCTTCAGGCTCATCAGACCCTCACCTTCAAGCCCATCATACCTTCTTATTCACGTCCATCAGACACTTGCCTTCAAAATCATTAGACCCTCGCTTTCAAACCTAATAGACCCTCGCCTTCAAGTCCATCAATCCATTGCCTTCAAACCCAACGGACTCTAGCCTTGAAGCTCATCACACCCTCACTTTGAGGCCAATCAGCCACTAGCATCCAAGCCCATAAGGCCCTCGCCTTCAGGCTCATCAGACCCTTGCCTTTTAGCCCATCAAACCCTCACATTTACGTCCATCAGAAACTCGCCTTCAAAACCATTAGACACGTGCTTTTAAGCCCAACAGACACTTGCCTTCAAGTCCATCAATCCTTTGCTTACAAACGCAACAGATCCTTGCTTCCATGCTCATCAGAACCTCGGTTTTAGGCTAATCAGAACCTCGTATTCAATCCCAACAGACCCTCGCCTTGAAGCTCATCACTCAATGACCTCCAATACCATCAGACCATCGCCTTCTCGCCCATCACACCCTCGCCTTCAAGCCCATCAGACCTTAGCCATCAAGACTAACAGACCCTCGACGACTAGCCTAGTATACCCTACACTTGAAACCCATGAGACCCTCGGCTTCAGGCCCATCACACCCTCGCTTTTAAGCTAATCAAACCATGGTTATCAAGCCTATCAGATCCTCGCCTTTCAAGCCCAACAGGTCCTCGCCATTAATCCTATCACACACTTAGTTTCAAGCCAATCAAACCCTCGCCTTCAACCCCATTAGACCTTCGCTTTCTTTCCTATCATCCCCTCGCCTTCAAGCCGATCAGACCCTCGCTTTTAAACCCATGGGGCCTTCGAGTTAAAGCCAATCTAGTCCTCACCATCAAGTCCATCTGGCCCTCGACTTCAAGCCCATCAGGCTCTAGCCTTCAATCTCATCAGAACCTCGCCTCAAAAACAAAGGACCATAGCCTTGAAGCCCATCAGACCCTTGCATTCACGTCAATCAGACACTGGCCTTCAAGCCCATTAGACCCTCGCTTTCAAGGCCAACAGACCCTAACCTTCAAGCCCATCAGTCCCTCGCCGTCAAGCCTAACAGACCCTCGCGTTCAAGCTTATCACATCCTCGCCTTCAAGCCCATCAGATCTTCGCCTTCAATCTTAGCAGACCAAGGGATTCAAGCACATAAGAACCTCACAGTCACGTCCATCGGGCACTCGCCTTCAAACCCATGAGACACTTGCTTTCAAGCCCAACAAATCCTCGCCATCAAGTCCATCTCTCCCTTGCCTTCAAGACCTAATCGCCTTAAAATACATCAGACACTCGCTTTCAACCCCAACAGATCCTCGCCTTGAAGTTCATCATTCCCATGCCTTCAACTCCAACAGACCCTAGCATTTAAGCTAATCACACCCTCACCTTCAAGCCCATCAGACCCTTACATCGAAGCCTATAAGACCAACGCCTTCAGGCCCATCAGACCCTTATTTTAAAGCCGTACAGAACTTCTTCTTCAAGCCTTCAGTCCCTTGCCTTGAAGCTCAAAAGGCACTAGCCTTCAAGTTCATCACATATTCTCCCTCAAGAACATTAGACCCTCGCCTTCAAGCACATGAGACCCTCGCCTGCAAGCACGTTAAACCTTCGCCTTCAAGCCCTGTAGAACCTATCCTTGAAGTTCCTCACACCCTCATGTTCAAGCCCATCAGATCCTAGCATTCAAGCTCATCAAACCCTCACCCTCAAGCCCATCAGACCCTTACATCCAAGCCCATAAGACCAACGCCTTGAGGCTCATCAGACCCTTATCTTAAAGCCGAACAGACCTTCTTCTTGAAGCCCATCAGTCCCTTGCCTTCAAGCTCAAACGACACTAGCCTTTAAGTTCATCACACATTCTCTTTCAAGAATTTTAGGCCCTCGCCTTCAGGAACATCAGACACTCGCCTTCAAGCCCAACGGACCCTAGCCTTCAAGCTCATCACACCCTCACCTTCAAGCCTCTCAGACCTTCGCATCCAAGCTAATAAGACCCTCGCTTTCAGGCTCATCAGACCCTCAACTTCAAGCCCATCAGACCCTCAAATTTACGTCCATTAGACACTCGCCTTCAACCATTAGAAACGTGGTTTAAGCCCAACAGACATTTTCCTTCAAGTCCATCAATCCTTTGCTTACAAACCCAACAGACCGTCATTTTCATGCTCATCAGAACCTCGCTTTCAGGCTCATGAGAACCTCGCTTTCAGGATCATCAGAACCTAGTATTCAAGCCGAACAGACTCTCGCCTTCAAGTTCATCACTCATTGACCTCCAACACCATCAGACCATCACCTTCAGGCCGATCAAACCCTCGCCTTCAAGCCCATCAGACTTTTGCATTCAAGCCCAACAGACTCTCGACTACAAGCCTATTAGACCCTCCCCTTGAAACCCATGAGACCCTTGGCTTAAGGACCATCACACCCTCGCTTTTTAGCTCATCAAACCATCGCTATCAAGCCTATCAGATCCTCGCCTATCAAGCCCATCAGGATCTCGCCATTAATCCTATCAGACGCTTATTTTCAAGCCTATGAATCCCTCGCCTTCATCCCCATTAGACCTTTGCTTTCTTTCCTATCATCCCCTCGCCTTCAAGCCGTTCACCCCCTCGCTTTAAAACACATGTGGCCTTCGAGTTAATGCCAATCTAGTCCTCACCATCAACTCCATCTGGCCCTCGACTTCAAGCCAATCAGGCTCTTGCCTTCAAGCTCATCAGAACCTCGCCTCAAGACCAAAGGACCATCGCCTTCAAGCCCATCAGACCCATGCAATCACGTCAATCAGACACTGGCCTTCAAGCCCATTAGACCTTCGTTTTCAAGCCCAACAGACCCTCGCCTTCAAGCCCATCAGTCCCTCGTCGTCAAGCCTAACAGACCCTCGCGTTCAATCTTATCACATCCTCCCCTTCAAACCCATTTGACCTTTGACTTCAGGCTCAGCAGACCATCGCCTTCAAGACCATAAGAACCTCATAGTCACTTCCATCGGGCACTCGCCTTCAAACCCATTAGACACTCGCTTTCAAGCCCAACAGAGCCTGGCCTTGAAGTTCATTAGTCCCTTGCCTTCAAGCCCTACTCACCTGAAAACCCATTAGACCCTCGTTGTCAAGACCAACAGACCCTCGCCTTTGAGTTCATCAGTCCCTTTCCTTCAACACCAACAGACTAACATTCAAGCTCATCACACCCTCACCTTGAAGGCCATCAGACCCTTGCATCTAAGCCCATAATATCCAAGCCTTCAGGCTCATCAGACCCTCGTTCTGAAGCCGAACAGAACTTCTTCTTCAAGCCCATCAGTCGCCTACCTTTAAGTCCAAAAGACATGAGCCTTCAAGTACATCACACATTCTCTTTAAAGAACATTAGACCCCCGCATTCAACCACATTAGATCCTCGCATTCAAGTACATCAAACCATCGCCTTCAAGCCCAACAGACCCTAGCCTTCAAGCTCATCACACCTTCACCTTCAAGACTATCAGACCATCCCATCCAAGCTCATAAGACCCTCGCCTTCAGGCTCATGAGACACTCGCCTTCAAGTCCACCAGACCCTAGCATTTAAGTACATCAGGCACTCGCCTTGAAAACCATTAGTCCCCTTCTTTCAAGGCCAACAGAACCTAGCCTTCAAGACCATCAATCTACTGCATTCAAACACAACAGACTCTAGCATTCAAGCTCATCACACCCTCACTTTGAAGCATATCAGACCTTCGCATCCATGCCCATAAGGCTCTCACCTTCAGGCTCATCAGATCCTTGCCTTCAAGCCTATCAGGCCCTCGCATTTATGTCCATCAGACACTCGCCTTAAAAACCAATATACCCGGGCTTTAAAGCCCAACAGACACTCACCTTCAAGTCATTCAATCCTTTGCCCTCAAGCCCAACAGAACCTCGCCTTCAGGTTCATCAGACCCTCGTATTCAAGCCTATCAGACTCTGGAATTCAAGCCCACCAGCCTCTCGCCTTCACGGCCATCAGAAACTCGCCTTCAAGCAAATCAAATCCTCGCCTTCCACCCCATCAGAACCTTTCATTCACGTCCATCAGACATTCACCTTCAAGCCCATTAGAAACTTGCTTTCAATCCCAATAGACCCTTGCCTTCAAGCTTATCAAACCATCGCCTTCAAGCTCATCACACCCTAGCCTTCAAGCGTATCTAACCCTTGCATTCAATCCCAACAGACATTCGCCCTCAAGGTCATCAGACCCTCGCCATCAAGTCATTCAGAAAGTCACCTTCAAGCAAATCAAACCCTCGCGTTCCAGTCCATCAGACCTTTGAATTCACGTCCATCACACACTCGCCTTTAAGCCCATAAGACCCTCGTTTCCAAGCCCAACAGACAGTTACCTTCAAGCCCAGCAGTGATGCCTTCAAGCCCAACAGATCCCAGCATTCAAGCTCATCACACACTTGCCTTGAAGCCCATGAGACCCTCGCCTTCAATCCATCAGACCCTCGCTCTCAGGCTCACCAGACATTTGCCTTCAAGCCCATCAGCCCCTCGCCTTCACGTCCATCAGACACTCGCCTTCAAGCCCATCAGACCCTCGCTTTTAAGCTCATCTAACCATCGCCTTCAAACCCATTACATCCTCTACTTTTAAGCTCATCAGACCCTCGCTGTCAAGCACATCAGGCCCTCGCCATCAGTACCAGTCTACCATGGTTTTCAAGCACATCACACACTCGCCGTCAAGCCCATCAGACCTTAACTTTCAATCCCATCATCCCCTCACCTTCAAGCCCATCAGAACCCCGCCTTTATGCCCATGGAACTCTCGAGAAGAAGCCCATCTGGTCCTCGGCAACAAGCCCATCTTGACCCCGACTTCAAGCCTATCAAGCCATCAAGTTCATCACACCCTCACCTCGAAGCCTATAAGACCCTCGCATCCAAGCCCAGAACACCCTTGCCTTCAGGCTTATCCGACCCTCGCTTCGAGCCCAACAAACCCTTGCCTTGAAGTCCATCAGTGCCTTGCCATCAAGCCTAACAGAACCAAGCCTTCAAGCTCACCACAGCCTTACCCTTAAACCCATCAGACACTCTCATCCAAGCCCATAAGATCCTCGATGTCATACACAGCACACCCTCACCTTCACGTCCATCAGACACTCGCCTTCAAGCCGATCAAACCCTGGCATTCAAGCCCATCAGACCCTTACATTCACGTCCATCAGAGGGCCATCTTCAGGCTCATCAGACCCTCGCCTTCAAGCTCATCAGACACTCACTTTCAAGCTTATCACACATTAACCTTCAACACCATCAGACCATCGCTTTCAGGCACATTACACCTCATCTTCAAGACCATCAGACCTTTGCACTCAAGCCCATCAGACCCTCGACTACAAGCCTATCAGACCCTCCCCTTGATACCCATGAGACCCTCGCCTTCATGCCCATCATATTCGCTCCTTTAAACCCATCAGAGCCTCTCCTTCAAAAAAATCAGACCCTCGCCTTCAAGCACATCGCACCGTACTTTTAAGCTCATCAAACCATCTCCCTCAAGCCTATCAGATCCTCGCATTTCAAGCCCATCAGTACCTTTCCATCAATCCTATCAGACCCTCTTGTTCAAGCCCATCAGACCCTCGCCTTGAAGCCCATCAAACCTTGGATTTTAGTTCCATCATCCCCTCGCCTTGAAGCCGATCAGACACTCGCCTTTAAGCCCACGTGACTCTCGAAATGATGCCAATCTGGTCTTCACCATCAAGTTTATCTGGCCCTCGACTTCAAGCCCATCAGGCACTTGCCTTCAAGCTCATCAAAACCTCGCCTCAAGCCCAAAGGACCATGGGCCTCAAACTCATCAGACCCTCGCATTCACCTCAATCAGACACTCGCCTTCAACCCATTAAATCTTCGCTTTCAAGCCCAACAGACACTCGAATTCAAGCCCATCTCTTCCTCGCCGTCAAGCCCATCAAACCCTCGCGTTCAAGCTTATTAGATCTTCGCCTGAAAACCCATTAGATCTTTGACTTTAGGCTCCGGAGACCATCGCCTTGAAGACCATAAGAATCTCATAGTCACGTCCATCGAGCACTCGCCTTCAAACCCATTAGACACTCGCTTTCAAGCCCAACACAGCCTCGCCTTGCCTTCAAGCCCTACTCGCCTGAAAACGCATTAGACACTCGTTGTCAAGACCAACAGACCCTCGCTTTCAACTTCATGAGTCCCTTGCCTTCAACACCAACATACCCTAACCTTCAAGCTCATCACACCCTCACCTTCAAACCCATCAGACCCTTGCATCCGAGCCCATAAGATCAACGCCTTCAGACTCATCAGACCCTCGTTCTAAAGCCGAACAGACCTTCTTCTTCAAGCCCATCAGTCTCCTACCTTCAAGTCCAAAAG
>JAUUDZ010063564.1:0-10211 GCA_032361705.1 Panulirus versicolor
TTTACAACACTGAACACCCCATGTATACCAATTATTCCCTCAACTGCCACATTACTCACCTTTGCATTCAAATCACCTATCAATATAACCCGGTCTCGTGCATCAAAACTACTAACACACTCACTCAGCTGCTCCCAAAACACTTGCCTATCATGATCTTTCTTCTCATGCCCAGGTGCATATGCACCAATAATCACCCATCTCTCTCCATCCACTTTAAGTCTCATCCATATCAATCAAAAGTTTACTTTCTTACACTTTTTCACATACTCCCACCACTCCTGTTTCAGGAGTAGTGCTACTCCTTCCATTGCTCTTGTTCTCTCACTAACTCCTGACTTTACTCCCAAGACATTCCCAAATCACTCTTCCCCTTTACCCTTGAGTTTCGTTTCACTCAGTGCCAAATCATCCAGGTTCCTTTCTTCAAACATACTACCTATCTCTCCTTTTTTCTCATCTTGGTTGCAACCACACACATTTAGACACCCTAATCTGAGCCTTCGAGGAGGATGAGCACTCCCCGCGTAAGTCCTTCTTTTTCCCCGTTTACAAAGTTAAAATATAAGGAGGGGATGGTTTTTAGCCCCCCGCTCCCGTTCCCTTTAGTCTCCTTCTACGACACGTGAGGAATGCGTGGAATAATGGAATTTTTTTTTTGTATGTGTACGTTGGTAGCAGTTCCTTCTGTAAGCAAATTCATTTAAAATGACCATATGTGGTTTTTTTTTTTTTAGGTTTTTAATATTTCTTTTACGTAGCTGATAAAAATTCTGTAAGATACCTCGAAGGTCTTTCTGAACGACTCGATTCGAACTTACGAAATCATCTTTAATTGCGTATGGAAAGGTCAATGAAACAGGTAGAAATGTTGGTAGTATCAGCGTGTGGCCGAGTAATAACTGTATGCGGAGGTGGTAATTGGTTGTAACGCGACGCTGGGGCATTTAGCTGTAGTAGCTTATCTTGGCCAGTGTTCTGGTTGTTGATTTTTGGTTGGTGGCTCCTTGATAATTAGTGTTTGAACGATGTGTATGCCTCTTGCGTCTTGTTCACGACGCAGTATTCTTTCTAATCTAATAATTATCTGTCATGATATGGAGAATGGTGATATGGAGAATGATAGAGCATTGTAGGTGTTGGATAAGTCTTCTGGACACTGTACAAGTTGCGCTTCCCCTTTAGGTCATATTGGTAAGGAGCTCACAGTCTCCTTTTTGACATTTGAATTCACAAATTATGTAGAATTTCTGTAATTTCTCTTGCTCCTGTATAGATAGTTGTTCAAGATGTGGCTACTTCTTTTCTTCTTTTCCGTAGTAGATAACTACCTTGACTTTGTTGTCTTAATGTGACTGATATTTTTGGAGGCGATGTCTCATATCTTGTGTGTTACTGTATTGCGTGTAGTTTCTGCCGTTATAAACTCGTTCTGTATGAAGTATTTTAACTGTTTGTCGAAGTCGAAGTTCTTGTAGCTGTTGTTAACGAGGGTCTGTTTAATAAGCCGTGTTCCTATGTGGAAGATGTGCCAGTTCAATGCAATCTCGTATGACGGTGTAACATTGCTTTAATGACTCCGTTTTTATAATGGTAAGAACATTCACTGGTTGTATGTAAACACCGGCCGGGGTGTGTTGGTCTCTTGTGAGTGGAAGTTACGAAGCCGTCGGCGTTGGTATTCATCGTTACATCTATGTAAGAATGGCATCTTGCTGACTCGCAGTTCATGGGTGAATTCCAGACGTGAGTTTTCTTCTGTTGAAGTCTTTAGATGATTGAGGTGTTTTATCTCTGACGACCTCATATCTCATCGATGTATCTGCAGCATGTAGATGGGCACAGTGAGTTTTCCTGTAGGACATGGTTTCAAGGTGGCTTATGCAGAATGCAGCACACCTGCCCCTCGGTGGTGAATCCATGGCACCTCCTATCTGGTAGTATCGGAAGCCGTCTGTTTTGAAATGAAGCCTGCGTAGTGCAGGCTTTCAGATGCTTGCTGAGTGCAATTCTCGGTGGTTGTGCACATTTAATGGTGTCGATGGTGGTGTGTATGGGAACGTTGGTAATTGGAATTTCGACCCAAGAGATTCTAAAGCCCATCTGGAGTAGCAGAATGGAGAATCAGGAGGAATTCATCTGTGGAGTTGATTTACATATTTTGCCAGAAGGTACTTCATAATGATGTTGAATTCTTTGGCTTTGTTGTATGCTGGAGCGGTGACTTAAGAAATAATAGAGCGTAAACGTTTGCTTGTCTTATGTGTATTATCGTTACCATTTATGCATCCAGGCGTGTGGTATTCTGTGTTGGGTGTAAGCCGGTGCTCGCTACTGACCACTTTGGCTGTGCTAAATGAGTTTGTTCGATTGGTCTTGAGCTGTCAATGGGGTCTTGTGTGAATTTTTAAGATCTACCATTTTCGTTGAGAATGTTGTCAAGCTTATGCCTGTAGTCTTCGTTGTTGAAGATGACGTGGATGTTTGATCTATTTGCCTTCCGTATGACAATGTTTTTATATCTTTTAAGTTCTTTGCTTACTAATAGAGTTTTGAGGTCAAGATAGAGCTCTTATTTTTTCCACGTTGATTTGTTCTTTCCACATGAAAGTGATCTCTTAGTTTTTTATGATGATAATGTTGCTTGTCTCCACTTTCTTGTGGGGCTGATTTAGATATTCAAGCCCTTTTTGTTTCTTAATGGGGCCGAATTCTGGTTGCAAGTGATAGTTGAGTAACTTTCAGTAGTGTTTCTTTATCCGGTGTGAGCTGGTGTTGGATGACCTGATGTAACATGATTCAGCCTTTGTAGAGCCAAACGATTTTCTTGACACTGTTTACTTTCGTTGCTGTTCCAAATCGGTGAAGAATTTCTTGTAGTTTGGTTTAGATTTGTGTTCTGGTTTCGTGTGATGTGATTTTTTCTTCATTTTTCTTCTTGAGATTTATCACTTTTTGTAGAAGTATTCGTGCTTCTTCGTTCTTCTTCAGCTGAAGTTCTATCAGCTGCTTTCTATACTCCACAGTGAACTGTTGTTGACCAGCTGCTGGGTCATGAGTTCTGATATTTGTGTATGTCGGTTAAAAAAGATCATAAAGAATCCGCTGAAAATAAACAGATATCTGATCATTTAAACCGAATATGTTTTCGAGAAGAACTGTTACTAATATTCTCTACTTTTAGTTTTATATTCTCAAATTGACGAAAAACAAAATGGCCACTCAAATCGTATTTTTTGCTGAAATTTGGGTTCGAATCCTTACAGACTTTCTGTGACCTTGGCAAATTCAACGACATGATTACTAATGGCATACAAGTAAGTGTGACAAGAACAGCACAACTACGGATATCTTAATGCCTCCTCCAAGTTATGATGGAACCATTAAGTGCTTTTGTTTATTCTGCGTTTCTGTCATTTTGCCATATCTTTCCTTCGGGTTTCTGGACTGGTTATCGCTGTCCTTCAACATATTGAGCTTAAAAATTGGTATATAGGTTTATCATGCACAGTTACATATCAGGTTCAAATTTGATGGAGTTTCATCGATATTCTGACGGAGTATTGGCTCTGAATTTAAGTCAGACTACGCATATGCCCGTTTCGATCGACAAATGTTTTACAAATATTCTATGGTTAAATTTGCTGATACGTTTCAGTGCATTAATCGGAGAAAATATTCTGGCTTAGCATGACAGTAAATCATATTAAACCAGATGAACTTATTTCATGTACATTTTGTTTTATAAGAAAACCACTGCATATGAGTTATACCATTAAGAAAAATATTTGAAAGACATAAACTTGTGCAAACCAACTATCATTGTGCGTACGGTACAGTAGTACAACCATGGATAAAACACTGAAATTGAAATCTCATGCACAAGCAAAATTCACTGTTTTATTGGTCATTTCATGTGTTATGATGAAATTTGTATTGTGAAGTTATGAGTATGATTACATATCATTGGAATCTCAGAAAGATGCATCAAACACAATATTGATATAGTTAGTATCTAGTATATCTTAGATGCTACTTTAAACAATATAAGTTCAAGGAAAAAGAGACATATTATCATCATCAAACAACAGCTTAGGTTGTAACAATCGGACAGTATTTAAGCACATTAATTGCATTCACTGTTAAGCATGACGACTCTCTTTGCCTTACCAATGGTTCGTGATACAACTTTTTATATAGGTATGAATTAAGGCTTTAGCCCTGAGGTATTGCCCAAAATATTTACGGCAGATTGTGCTCCTTTTGTGGATTTAGAGACAGAGCAATGGACTGTGCAAGGACTGTGTTGATCTGAAGCACTTGCAACTGATTGTATTTCCTACTTTGTGAAAGAGTTCTATCAGTTGCTTTGATCTAGTAGGCAGACGTAACGTGATACCAAGACCCATCCGTTCTGGTGTTTACATTATTCCATAACTTTGTTCCAGTCACAATATTTTGAGCGACATAAAAGTTGCGGTTATCAACACATATACAGTCTATGTCCATCAACATGTGGATATTCTTGATTCGAATCTAGAGAACTTTGACCTCTGTAAATTATGTTCTAAAATAGTAAAGGCTATCGGGTATGCATGACAATGATTCCTCTCTTGACAAGTGTCAAGAGAGGAATCATTGTGGTAATCAAAGTACGTCTGATGTCAGCTTCAAAGCAACATATATCAGCGGGTTCATCTCCTTCCTAAAATATGATCATGCACTTTTTGTGTTTATTAGATATAAACATCGATGTGGGAATGTACAAAAAATATTTTGGAACTAGTACAGTGCTCTTTTCATATTCCTATGTTTTCTGTGGGACATGGAGCTCGAATACAGTATCTATAAGGATTTCTACCTTTTTCTTAAATGATGTGCGTCTCCTGACAAACGAGGCAGGAGTTCCTCCATTTGTCTCTTCACACAAGTTGCAGCAGTACTTTCAAACGCCTTCCAACTGTAAGACATGACCTGAAGCACTTTGTCTCAGTTAAGTACATAATAAACTCGTGACTAAATCATCTTTCTCTGCTGTTTCTTTATCATCTGACGCTTCCAGAAGAAATTTAGCATCACATGTTAGGCAACATTTTCCCTCGGCTGCAGTAAGATCAATAACACCTTAACAGTCCTTAACTTCTGATGATAAAGAGCAGCTTCGATAACTTTCGCACAGAAATTCCTGGACTGTACCGAGTGCACCTTGTCTTCCTTAATCTCTTGACAAAAGAGACACTTTGTCCAGTCTAGCGTCTTCAACCTACTTCTCGGAATTTAAAGTGGAAAATCCTAAAATGTGCTATTTTCACCTGTCTTCATTCTGGGTATCAGAATTTTGCTAGTGAAGATCAAATATCTATCACAATGATAACATATCTCGAACGTGTACATGACAGGATCCGATCATTGGAGTCCTAGCGTAAGTCGTCATTTTCCTTCAGTCTTTTCTTGCTCACGTCGTCTTATGGTGGCTGATCCTTGTGAGCTACCAGTTCGTAATTGATTATATTTATTGCTCTGACAAATGATGCTTTTGTCATGAGCAGTTACATCATTTTTTTCCTCTTCAACGTTGAAAGTGGTTCCATCGTTTACATAAAACAACACCACCAGTGTTCTTACGTAACCATCGCCACTATATCATACAACAAGCAGCTTCAGGCATGTATACTCTGGCACTGCAGTGAAAAGCAGTTACCTTGTTCAGTACCATTTAGTTAGAGCAATATATTTGCTTGCTTCATGTTATGTTACACAGCTACACCTCAAAGGAAGGAAAATGTGTAGATTGATAAACGTTTGCAGATGTATGGATCTCTATCAACTAAAATGAACAATACCAAGGTCCAAACTGAGTCTGGAAAAAATTAAGTATATCATTGTCCAGAAAAAATGTTATGGAAATATGTCACAAAAGTCTGATGAGTTCATAAAAGTCATTATGAGTAATTTGCATTATAATTACTTATATTTCATTGAGATTACTGCTAATGGTTTCCACATGATAGAAAACATTAAAAAAGTTATCAAGCTTTATCTTTACAGATTAAAGCTAAAGTTATTGCGATAATTAGCTATTATGATAGCCATTTTGTTTTTTGCCGTTTTGAGAGTAAAATAATTGAAAATAGAGAAACGTTATGATTCAGCATCGCCATACTGAGTTAAATCAAATGCACGACAAATTCTACTCAAAAATGCCCAGACCTTTCTCTTTTCCTGATTACTACCTCTGGCTAAGTGGTTTGACAAGGATCTCTAAGCTCTCTTTGAGTGAAAATATTGATATCTAGTCTATGAACTTAGTGAGGATGCAGCTCCTTCATAGCCCTCCTCACTTCCAATTGATTCATTTTCGTATCTTCGAGGATATTTTCTCCTTTTTTGGCTGGTAGCAATAGCACTCCTGCATTTTCATGAATAAAAGCACGTTGAATACTTGCACTCATATCTTCGCAGGTGTCGTTATCGGAATCCTAGGGTACGTTTTGTGTATGATTGTTTGGCTCCTTATGAACTTGCGAAATAATTCAGGTGAATTCATTTGACTTATTTCTCAAGCATATTTCACTCATATTTCATTTGTCCTTCTCTACTAGTGCTGATGCAAGCATATGTAACTTTCTTCCTTGTAACTTTCGGATGATCCTGACTCATGTGTCTCTTATGCCTTCTTCACGATGTGCCTCTGTTTTCCTTATGTTTTTTATCGTCTCATGTTCCAACATTTCTTATTTTCTTTTTTTATCTTATCACTCTGCGCCCTACTGCTGTCACACACATCTCTGCACCCTCGTTGTGACTTGAATATTTTTTTTCTGTAGAATCGCGTAGAATACAAGTCCACCTTCTTGAAGCAAGTGCATAAAGTTCCAGTTCCAGGATCTATATCCTTTCCCATGTTAGGTCGTCTTTGGGTCTTCTTCATATTGCGTAAAGATTAGATCCAGCTTTGATGCCAGAGCAGCTTCCCTAACTCAGTCATGTCTTATACGTGTTTGTAAAAGATAGTTCTCATGTACACATTCAAGCAGCCTGAATACTTACATTATCCACCCTTGTCTCAATCTTGCGTAGACATTCTGGTCTATTTCCTTTTAGAAGTCCCCAAGCATAAGAATTTTACCCCTATTCTGCATGTCTGCACAAGCCGCTTCCTGAACTGGATTGGTAGTTCCCGCATTATTTCTAACATCTGATTCAAGGTCCCTGAATCTTCTTGGGAACCTTTGTATGAAAAGGGTATTGAGTAGCCATTATTAACCACAAAATCTTCTGGAAAGCTCAGACTGCCTGAAAGGCCTCCTGTTTACCAATAACCCAAGGATGAATGTGGTTTCACTCACCAGAAAGGCTAGACCTCTGCCTCTTCTTCCCATTAGTTCTATTTTCCTAGTTGAGCACAACCTAAGCTATATCTATGAACGTCTGGCCATCTCTCATCCCCTAGATAAGGAGATTTAAGCTCTTTTAACGTCTCCACCAAATCCTCTACAGTTGTCTACATCAGTTTTAGCAGAGATTTGTTCCCCGGGTCCGCTAGTGTCTGATGGAAATCTGTCTCGTTCCTGGTTCACCCTCAGGTTTTTAGCCTCCTTTAATTCTTTTCTGAGTTTTTCATTTGCGTCCCTCTATATTTCAATCTTACATCTATTGCTATCGAATTTCCTACTAACTTCTAGCCTGTATGCCTGATCTAAAACGAAGTGTTTTCCTTCATCCTAACAATAACTAACTAACGCTATAGTATTCTTCGATCCTTTATATCTATACTTTCAGTCATCTGCTTCACACTTATAGCATTCAGTATATCCATAAGTGTCCTTCCTCTTTTAAGGCCTGTCCTTATGTTGCCACTATGGTCATCTAATGCATATACTATCATGACCGACCTATAGTTTTCTAGCTCTGTTTCGTAACTGTAAGTTTCACTCCTATCCAGTCGACAGCAGCTCCTAAACTTCAACAGAGCACATCAAAGCTACATCTGTAATGATATGGAAATGCCTTGTTGAACATAGATCATTCATCATCCCTTTTTATCATAGACTGGAAAATGTGTTAAACATCGCACGCGTTTTTATGTTCGAGCAACAACCAAAAGAAAAAAAAGTTTCAAGCGCTCAAGGAACCAGAAAATCAGTCGATGTCGATGATGAATGAGGGAATCATCAGGCAAAAGCGAAAGAGAACTGGCATTCAGACGGATGACAACCCCTAACTTTAAAAGAGCGGATTTTTATGGGTTGCACGACGTATCAAAAAGTCTCACACTTGTCAGTGCATTGCCAGAAGAATTATGGGCCGGTTTTAAGCGTCAGTTTATGCATCTATGAGATATATTCATTCCCATACATGACAGAAACAGCAAAACCAACAAAGACTTGAATGCTACCCTCAGATATAACAAGAGATATATTGCGCAAAAAATAATCTCTACAAGCTTAAGAAATTATATGATGACCCAAATATTGCAACAAAATATAACTCAACTAGGAACAATGTGAAAAGACTTATCAACCAAGCCAAGAGAGAGTACGAAGTGAGTACTGGAAGAAAAAATTATAGAAATCCGAAAAGATTTTATGGATATATCACTAATAAGAAACATATAATTAGTGGGATATGACTTAGTGAACGAGGGTCGGGAACCCACTGTGGATGATATAAGCATAGTAGCAACCTTGAACAAGTTCTTTAGTATTTACACCAGAAAGCAGCGTCACGAATTTGGCGATACTGATAAATAGCGCTCACATGATACCGAAATTTACCGTCACAGTTAGAGAAGTACTGAATCATATACATTAGTTGAAGACTAAAAAGACTCCAGATAATGATGCTTTGCTTTCTATCCATGAGCAGTTAAATGCATCAAGCAACAAACTGCCAAACCGTTAACTCATATTTTCAATGCATATCTCCAGGATGGAATAACCTCGCAGGACTGGACGCTAGCAGATGTCACTCATGTATTAGAAAAGGGAAGCCACGAATTGCCTGGCAATTAATGTAATGTTAGCCTCACTTCACTTATATGCAAACTTCTGGAGTCGTTTATTAGGGATAAAATCGTAGCCTACCTGGAACACCACAGTCAGATCAATAATGCACAGCATTGTTTTAGAAGGCGCAAACTTTGAATTTCATCTTTAATAATTCATTATCTACGAAAACACAAAAGCAATAGTTATTCTATTTATGGACATACAGAAATTATTCTACAAAGTCCCCCACGTTAAATTGATGCATAATGTCCGGCCCTTGGGGATTACCAGTTGCACAGGAAACTAGATAGAAGCCTAGTTACGTGATAGGAAACAGAAAGTCGTAATGAATGGTGAATCATCACCATGTTCACGCGTTAATATTGGGGTTTTCTAGGGATCCGTGGAATAAGCTCCCAGAAAATGTTGTTCAAAGCAACACCATAAATATCTTCAAAATTTGGCTGATGATCACTTCTCACTCTAGGGTACTGGATGATTAATTTAATTAATCATCGCAAAGTAGTAGTATATTATACTACCCTCGTAACCACCGATCTCTCTCTCCTTGTCCAAGCAGCGGTAACACACCAACATCGATTAACCCGTTTTACCTGCTTTGAGAGAGTAAGATTTTTCCAATCATTCTTCAACATCAGGAATAATATAGACAAGGTAAGTCGAGAGGCTGGAGCCTAAATCTATCCTTACTTAGAGGAATGCTTGTCTTTCGTGATGGGATGTATGACACATTCGTGTTCATTCTACCTTATAACTTTCGTGTAAAACTTTTCTTTAGGCTTATTAATCCTGCAAGGTATAGTTTTTTACCTGTTTTCCATCCATCGTGTTGCATACAAGAGTAGCCCGTAAACCTTTGCTTCTCTTTTGGAGTGAATACTACTCAACAGGGATGGTTGTCGGTAAGCGACCAAAACTACGTGTAGATAGTGAAAGAAGCGGAGGGTGGCGAGCGAACCTCTACTTTCCTATTCTTTTCTTCTTTTGCTTTTAGAGGCTGCATTTCTTTTCATTTCTTAAGTAGTTTTCAGACTGTACCACCTCGCTTGGACCTTGGATCTACCAGGTCTATGTGTCTGTGTAACTCTTTGTAACACACACACACACGCACACACACACATACAAACATACACACACAAACACACATACACACACACACACACACACTCTCTCTCTCTCTCTCTCTCTCTCTCTCTCTCT
>JAUUDZ010063575.1:0-10211 GCA_032361705.1 Panulirus versicolor
ATTACAAACATGAGGCTGAACGCACCAGAATTTATATTTATTTTTTAATATATATATATATATATATATATATATATATATATATATATATGATGTCTGGAATACGTCAAACTGCAACTGAGCGGAGATATTTTTATACAAGCATATGAATGTTTATAAGACCATTTTATTTTTCCAGCTAGTGGGGCACATCTCCTGCTCCAACACAACTGAAGATCTTGATTTTTCTTTTTTCTTTTTCTTTTTTTTTTTTTTGCCAGAGAAATGGTGTGTTGGCGTTGCAGCCACAGAAGGTGAGAGATGTGCCATCTGGCCGGAGAACACGTCAAGAATTTTTAATGATATTTTAGAACTACTGTCCACATTGTTTTATGACACTAGTAGTTATGAGGGTCACAGTCAGGGGGGGGATGTTTTTTTTTTTCATCTATTTTTCTTTTTAGGGGACACCACCACGTTCATGGTGCCCTTCCCTTTACCTGTAACTTCCTCCTGTGGTACCCGTTCCACCTTCACCTCTGGAGCGGCCGGGGGCTCAGCAGGCACGTCAGGCTGGCCGGCACCTGCTGGCTCTGCAGGTGGTTTATCATACTCGTCTGGTAACGGTTCTTTGGGAGGCGGCTCAGCGCTCTCGGCTGTCAGACCTGGGGAGGGTGAGGAGGTTTGCCGGGTTACATGGCAGGTAATGTCTTACTTTTGGGGTGTGGGGTTGGGATTAAGAATCAGAGACCGAGTCATTAATGGGGTCGTGACTGATGGAATCGTCGCGTACGAGTTTTCCCGAACGAATACGTGTCACCGAAAGAAAGATCTTTTTTTTCCTTTCATCTACGGAGGCAGCGCCGTTGTCAGGATCGCGCAACGAGCGTTCGTTTGAAGCGCGCACGGAGACGCTGGCAACGAAGTGTGGGCCTGAGGACGGTGTCCCATTGAGCAGTCGTTCGTACTTAGTTATCTTTCATCATCGGAGAAGAGATCAAGACTGGCGGCGCTCGGAGGGTTGGAAAGGCACATACAGTACGTCAGGAAGGGGTGAGGGAAAACGATCATGTATATGAGGCTCAGTTCGATTGGTTAACACACCGCCGGCGGCACCTACAGGAGTTAGAGAGACACACAACACATACCGTCGAGTGGGTGGGGCTGAAGGGTTTGGGGAACCTCGGTGTCATGAGCGTGTTCGAGGCCGTGGGGGTCAGACGCGAATATTGGTCCGCATAAGGTAACAAAACTCGCCTGGGTCGTCCTCACTGGGGGGTTAGTGAGCGCAGGGGTTGACATTCACTCAGGAGGAATTACACAGTAATGGGGAAGCCACATGGTAGGGGTACACAAC
The DNA here is from genome assembly GCA_032361705.1 of Panulirus versicolor. NCBI lineage: Eukaryota > Metazoa > Arthropoda > Malacostraca > Decapoda > Palinuridae > Panulirus > Panulirus versicolor. The sequence continues at coordinate 1,337 of JAUUDZ010063575.1, forward strand.
GTGAACTTACTGGGGGAAACAAAAAACAGTGAATGGTTAAAGTGTTATGGGTACATCTTAACATGGAGAGGGTCTGTACATCGTGTGAGGAGGCCTGGGAATAGGGACGTCTCTGATGCGACGGAAGTGCAACTCAGTACATCCAGTTTGGTCACAGGGCTGCAGGAACATGCACAAATGAACGAGACAGGTTCATGAAGTATACACCCGCGGGCAGGCTCTGTGCACAGGACTGTTCGTTGAAGGGTTGTGGTGAGGATCGAGCGGCACACCTTTCAAGCACAGATCTCGATTCCCTTCAGGAAAAGGCAGTTTATTCGTTCAGATGCAAAATCTATTCTTCCGAGGGTATTACAAGCCAATCACAACATTATAATCTTGTGCAATGATCTTTCGACGAGAGGAAAATTTTAATTCTGTTACCTTCGTACTCACTTATTAGGGAAAGGATACATACTACACTTTTCTTGTTGACAACCAGAGTGATTTGGTGCAGTAAATGTATCACTCTATTATATTCATAGATACTAAATTCATACCAATCACTGAATACCGAATTCTTCACGTCTGTTGTTACGTTTCAAAATTTGGTGAATACTGTTAGCAGTAAATGGTACTAAATGTGAGGGTAGATTTGTTTTATGGCTGAAGCCGCCGAGACTATGAGATTGACGATCATAGTTGACGTCAAGTCTTTAGTCGTAGTTAGTGCTGGTATGTTGATGCTCCGTAGACAAGTCCTGGGTCATCATGGTGGCCAGGTCAGCCGGTGCGTGTCCAGGGTTATCATGGTGGGTAAGTCAGCCGGTATTTGTCCAGGGTCATCATGGTGGCCAAATCAGCCGGTAATTGTCCAGGGTCATCATGGTAGCCAAGTCAGCCGGTATTTGTCCAGGGTCGTCATGTCGGCCAGGTCTGCCAGTGCGTGTCCTGGGTCATCATGGTGGGCAGGTCAGCTTGTTCGTGTCCAGGGTTATGGTGTAGGTACGTTTGGCCAGCTGGTTCGTGTCCAGGGTCATCGTAAAGGGGAGGCCACTCATTACGTGTCCAGGGTCATCATTCAGGTGAAACCACCCACTCAAGGGTCATCCTATAGGGCAGGACGCTTAGCACAAGTCCAGGGTCACTGTGCAGGGCAGGCTAGCCGGTTCATGTCCAGGGTTACCATGTGAGGCCAGGCGGCCAGCCGTTCACGTGTCGGATTGACGCTGTGGCCAACATGGGGAGTTCCTGCAGATGGACATTTCCTCCCGACCCAACACTTTAAGATGCGTCACAGTCTGCGACAGGCGATCACTGGTCGCAGTTGTATCAAAATCTCTTGAGTGATGAAAATCAGAGGCATTAAGGCGGTGAAAAAGGAGCACCGACGTGCACCTACCATAGGATATCGGAAACTGTGTCACAGATTCATAAGGCCCCATTTTTTGACGTCCTCCACCAGAATAGGGAGGCTCCCCCTCAAATGTAACATGTCCCATTGATCCCACAACATGTGATCCATCAGTCCGACACACAATATCACTCCTCATGCCAACACACAACTTACCTCCTCTTCCCCTTCACCACCACCACCTAAGGGGAAACACGTTTCTACTTATAAAGTTCCATCTCGGCCTGCACGATCACCCTCACCTGCCCACCGCCTCCTACCAAGTTCATTTGGGCGAGGCGCTCACGAGAGCGGCTCGGGCATCGCTCACCTCCCTCGGGTTGCTGGTCAGCAGACATTACGTATGCCTTCCTCATGACAGACCTCTTCTTCAGAACAATACATCTTCTTTCTATCCTTAGACATCATCATTGTTATCCCGCTTCCCTTTCTTGTATCAATCAAACAAATCTCGTCGCTCCCCACTACCACCCAGCGTCTCAACAGTTCACCGGGTCACACCACGTACTCTTGCACCACCACCACCAGCATCCATCATCATCACTCAACACAACCACTCGGTCAGTCCAGCAGCCTGGCACACCTAGCATGTAGCATCTCCCATCACTGGCTCCCATCGCCACCGTCGTTCACACCACCATTCGCACGAAACCCCCCTTGCTCATCTCCCCCGACATCGTACCGTAGTCCTTCAGCCGCAGGCTCTTGGAAGGAACCTCCCCGGAGACGATGGCTTTGGCCGCCAGGTCACGGATGGTGGCATCAATGTAGGGCCGGCATTCTGAGTAGGTCGGGCTCTCACCTGTGTGGGGAAGAAGGTCTAGGGTCAGATCATGCGGGCTGATTAAAGGGCCTCTGTGCTGGTGGTGGGGAGGGGGGGACAAGTGTCTAGCAAGGAGCACTGTCATGACTTGGGGGGGGGGGGGGAGCAGTGCAACAGGCAGGGGAAAATAACATCACGTGACCCGGGGGAGGGGGAGTTAACATGGCAAATGCAACATCTGTGTATTTAATTAAACTTATTTTGGGGGGAGTTAAATGGATATCAAACACACGTTATATTATTCAATTATGGTAAATTGTGGCAAATGCATGTGCTATATATATATTTATCTGTCACTTCATTAGATACACATATAATGTTTATCAATGTTTATCAATCTTATCTATTGGCCGTCTTTAGATCACAGTAAATTAAGATGTGTATGAATATGTATGTGTGAATGGTTGCACGTGAAGGTGCGTCTTCTGCAGGGGTGTGAGATGGTACCATGGCCGTTTGATCTGTTTATAGATGGGGTGGTGAGGGAGGTTGATGCAAGGATCTGCTAGAGAAGAGCAGATCTGCAGTCTGTCTTGGGTGGGGGATACCTGGGTAGTGGGTGAATCAGTTTTCATTTGCTGGTGACGGATTGGAGTGAGAAACTGCAGAAGTTGGTCTCTGAGTTTGGGAGTGGAAAAAGTTGAGAGAAGATGTGAGTTAAAGCACTGTTTACTAGGTTTAGCACTGGAGAGAGGCTAGTCTAGGTTTGTTTACTGCCCATGAGATGAAGACGTAAGGATGGTGGTGGCACAAGTGTGACAGGTGACGGAGGATGGTGACTTTGACGTAGACAATACTGTGTTGATAAGTGAAGTGGAGGGAGTTGGGTATGTGAGTGTAGCAGGTGACAGTCATAGCCTTAGATGCCGATGTGGACCGTCACACAGATCGTCTTCGTACGACGATGGGAGGTTAGTGAGGGACCAGTATTGCATACAGGTGAGGAGAGCACCTGTCGGAGAGTTTGCAGTGAGGATGATGGAGCGGACGGTGAGATACTGAAGGGAGTGTTGACAGGTTGATGGTTCCTAGCTGTTGCTGCCGTGTGAAATATGAGGAACAAGACGGTGAGTTTACAGGTGATTTGATGCTGGTTATAACCATTCCTCATCCACGTCCCTGTGTGCCAGGATGATTAGGGGGCAGGATATTGAATACCAGGAGGTACATACCGGTGATAGAGGTGGACTGTCGAAGGAGGAGGAGGAGGAGGGAGAAAATGGACAGCGATAGCGCAGTATCACGTTAGGAGTGTGTGGTGGGCAATTAAAGGAAAGATATTGCTTGGTAAAGGATGGAGTTGTGTCAGGGAATGATCACATGGTATGTCTGGACGTGGCGATGGTGGGGGAAGAGAGTATCAGGTGAAGCGAAGGTCGGTAAGAGGCAGGACGGACGGAGGGGAGTGTGAGGTGAGGCCAGAGGTGAGGTGGGGCCCGGATGAGAGCCATGTTGACACAGGGAGAGTGTGGTGTTAGTCGTGGGGGGGCGTGGGGGAGGGGAGTGTGTGTGTGTGCATGACTCCCTCATCTGGGTAGTGGGACGCTGGGAGTGTGTGCATGAGTCCGCCTGCTGGGTAGTGGGACGCCGGGAGTGTGTGCATGATTACCCCAGCTGGATAGCGGATACAATCTCATTCTTGTGGGAGACTGATAATTCTTCATTTCTCATCTTGAAGTGAAGGAGCAAATGTTTTGAAACATGAGTTTATCACGCCATGTTTAAGGCCGGGTCGGTTACCAGCGGCTGGGACGCGTGCCAGAGGCCGGGCAGGTACTTCCCCAATGTGGTCATGAGGCGTGGACCCTGGGGGTACGTACTGTGGTCATGAGGTGTGCCAGGATCCGTCCCTCGTGAGACTCGCCCATACCAGGTGGTGCTGGCAGAGCCGGCTGGCCGGACCATCTGCCCCGGTGCCATCAGCTGATCTCAGTAATATAATAACCTCACTCGCGTTCACCTTGGCCGGAGGTAGCTGTGACCTACCCTGACTGTACTGTGATTTTGTATTTGGACGTCAAGAATTCGTAGTCCAGTGGCCCCAACCATCATCACTTTATACTTAATACGTTATGAACTAAAGCGCAGCACTCAGGAAATGACAAAGAATGTCCTGCAGTATGTATAGACTTTTGTAGTTGCAGTTTGATTATGCAGTCCGTATGATTCCCTGTGGTTAATCTTCATCTGGACACCCAGCTGCGCGTCATACCACCAACGAGTAACGCTACCAACCTGTACCGCACACCACTGGAGGAGGATTCCTCACTAGAGTCTAGATATTCACTGAGGAACATCGAAATCGGTGTTTGAGGTTACTTGGCCCCTTCATTTGTTCTAATTTCTTCTCAGTGTTCATTGAGGGGATCTCCCTGTAAGCAGTTCTCTGGTATATGGGAAGTACAGCCACAGCCAGGGAATGAGGTAGGACCCTGGTCATGAAGTGGCCCACGAGTCGACGGGAGGTGTTGCAGCCCAGCCACGGGAGGCGTGAGGGTGTGGCATGGACAAAACCCGCCACTCTGTATACACTTGTCTCGTCTATACTGGCCAGTTTGATAGACTGTGTAGTCGGATAATTAGTACTGTCAGCCAAGTTTAGAACGATAATAATAAGGAAAAAAAATATCTGTTTTTGGTTTTCAGTTGGTAACTGTATAACCTGTCGGATCATTCAGTGATATTCAGCGAATGAGAATCATTAAGTCAGCATATCCTGAGCTGCGTGAGAGAACAGAAGTGTGAGTGGGTGGTGAAGCAGCAGGTGAGATGGACGGTGAGGTCACGCCGGACCTGCCAACACCCTTACCTCACTTCCGTTCAGCTTATATTTATAGTGTATGATTATGTTTATATAATCTTTGTCCTAAATTAATGATTGACTAACTGATCTTTAGTTCACTGATATCTTGGCTAACAAAATTTGTTGCCATGAGTAAGGTGGAATTTGGTGAGCCTCGCTGCCCACGTCTGTGTGGAAGGTACCCAACAACACCCCACCGCCGTTATTGCCTGTGAATACTCCCCAGGAATAACGCCTGTTGATATTTCCGGCGCACAACCTTACCAGCGATCGCTGACGTGTTCGCTGGTGCTGAGGGGAGTCAGTCTGGTGGGACCCCAGGGCGTAGCGTCGCCCACGCCTTGTCCACCCACATACTTCACGCTCATTCCATCTTGTAATGAGGTGTTCCGTATATATATATATATATTTCCGACGTGCTTTACATACTTTCTCAATGAGTGTCGTCAGGCAGAAGCCATCTCCAGCTTCTAGCTTTGCCGTCCCACTGGGAACAAAGATGGGACCATACTTCACCCATATGTATGATGTCTTCACTCGTGCGCCAGGTCGATGGAAGTTCTGAACGTGGACAGCTGTACTGCTGTCCTGACCATGTCGCCCTCTGACTCCCTCAACAGCCTCCATAGCTGGACCACTGCCAACAACCAGGCTAAGCCCGGAGTCATGCACATTAGTAGCCGTGCTGCCAACCCTGCCCCACGAATTCCTATCTCAGCAGGCACCCCGACCTGGGTTGTTCGGTCAATCCAATTTCTAAACGATAAACTAAGCTGGCACGAACAAGTCAGGGCCATCATCAGATCCTCAGCAGGTGTCTCTCTTATCATTCGTGGAATCAAGTTACTTGGACTCCCAGCGTCTGAACTCAAGAACTTCTGCATAACTTTCATTCTTCTCGCACGCGCTTAAGCTTTCCATTAGTGCGATACTTCCCCAGCCGTTACACCACAAAGACTACCAGAAATGGCACAAAACGGGGCACGCAAGAGCATCCTCGGTCCATCATACACCGCCTATTTAGAGACGCATAATACACACTAATGATACTCGCCAGGGCGGTGTGCTGGCACAGGTGCAGTGTACAGCGTGATCAACGACAGTGCAACAGAGGGTACGCTCAGTGTGTCATCTGGACCCGGAACACCAGAGTGTAAGTGTACCTTCAGCACGTCACCTGGTCCCCAGCCTCGCCCGGAATGTCTCGTTCGTTACTGTAAGGTCGAGTGGCAGTCGTCCGGATCACTATTTTCACCCACCAAGTTTAAGGTCGGTCAGTTTGCCCCACAGCGCAAAGCTCCACCTCCTCCACTCGCATATCTTATCTTTATTTCTGAGTCGTGACCAGAAATTATCATGATGTAATACTTTCGACTTGGGGAGTCGTATCATTGGCCAGGATCCTGATAACCCCCAAGCGCCTAGACACAGGAGGCGGTCACGGTAGGACTGCCTTTACAGTGTGCTCAGTTACGGGACAGCGTCAGGTGTACTACCCCCCAGACCTTTGATGGCTGGTGCGTGATGGTCAACAGCGACGTCAGTGCCATCTGGACGACCGCAACGGCATTAAGTCTGGTTCTCTTCGCCCCTGAAGCTCATCGACGACCTCCTTCTCTCTCTCTCTCTCTCTCTCTCTCTCTCTCTCTCTCTCTCTCTCTCTCTCCCGACGGTCATGGAGCGCTGCTGACGAGTCTCCGGTTTGATTCCCTTCATACGTTTTGCAGTGTTCAGTGAGGTGATGTTCGGTATGGTGAGGGAGGGGAGTGAGGCAGCCACCCGGCAAGACCGCGCTGCTCTGGTGAGACAGGACAGGCGTCCGCCCTTTTCACCCAAACGCATTGCTCGATTTTCTTATCTAAAAGATAACTTTTGAGTGCAGATACTTTTCCTTAGGCCTCTGCATAAAGTTTTGATTAATCGTTTTCATTTATATTATACGGTGAAGATAACGTTTACTATTAAACTGTGTTGTCTTTGTTAAACTATGTGTTTATAGTGATAGTCGGAATTTCGGGTAGTTTGTTGATTATCTTGGAATATATATTATTTCGCTCAAAAATATTATTTCGCTTTATTGACTGGTGCCAGAGGGCTTTACCACCGATACGCTGTCACATCTCAAACACCATCCAGCTAATTAGTTAGACCGTTGTTTACGAGAGGGGTGTGTGTGTGTGTGTGTGTGTGTGTGTGTGTGTTTCCTGGTGAACGGGCACAGGCAGCCTGGCAAGCATCTCGGCCTCCGCTGTTTCTTGCACACCCCCACACCACTCACATCCACACTCCCAACACCAACACGTCAGGTACACTCTCTAAAGTTTCCCCCACAGCCACCCACCCGGGAATGAAAACACCGGTGTGCCACCGGATCTGTCCCTGGCCTCCAGATTAAACTGGAAATGTATACTGCTGGCTGGATGGAGGAGCTGTGGTCTTGGACCCGTGTGAGGGAATCGTTAATGTACGTGTAGATCAGGAAGGGAGTGGAGGATGCGGCAGGACCGAGGCAGTGGGGCTGAGTGGCAATTCCTCACCTCCTCCTTAGAGGCCCTGGACATATAGAAGGTCCCAAGACTCGCTAGATACATAGGAAGCGATATATGCTGCACAGACAGAGGACGGAACGTGATCCCTCTAGATTAACACAGAGAGGTGTGGTGCACACAGCTCCAGGACACAGCCAAGAGAGAGCGGTGTGAGGCGCGCTGCACCGAACAGTTCTGGGGTTACTGTGTCATGACACGTGCACTGGGGACCGTTACAGGAGAACTGGGATGTCCCAGGATGAACTGGTGGAGTTGGTCAGTGCTGTACTGGACCCAGCTCGGTGAGGGTGGAGTGGAGGAGGACTGGCGAGGCATCAACACCACACCCGCGTGTTGGTCGGTCGCGACCCGCGCGATGAGCGCCCGTGCCGTCGGGACATGATGCACGAGTTGTTACCTCGGCCCGCTCAGCACCTGCCAAGTTCCTAGTATTGAATTCACTCCCAGTGAGACTACGATGTCAGGTTAAAAATAATGGTGATACTGTGGCTGCTGCCAGTGCATGAAGACCAGAGCCTTGATCATCGCGGTTTTGTATGAAGAGTGTGCTAGGCTGGATGAGGAACCACAGCTGCAGGGTACACAGTCCGCGGGTGCCGGCCTCCCGCCTCCTCACAATACTCACCCATTCCCACCACTAAAGCAAGTGGCCGCCAGCGGCGGAGGTGCTGCCATGGACACACACACACACACACATACACACACACACACACACACGCACGCACCATAACAAATGATGCACCACCTTTAACCACCCACCCGTCAGATGTAGGTGACTTTAAAGGTATAATAAAATACGTTGATCTGTCCCTGTGTTCGACTGTTGGCTTCAGGAGGGAAACTCCAGGACTGTGCGTTGACGTTGGCCAGCCAGGTATAGGGTAAACAAACGAGTCCCATAGACGTGCATCGTGAATGTGTCCTTGGTACATAGGAAGGTCATCCTGGCCAGCCAGCAGCGACGCCCTGCCTGCTCTCATGTACCAGGACACTAAACATCCAGAGAACCTGGTGAAGTCTGCATTCTTCCCCAAGTTTCAGACACTGCGCGTGAGGTATAGCACGCAGGGTAGGGAGGGAGGCAGCAACTTAAGAGCTTGAAATATGAAACCGTGGATGAGATCTGTCGGAACACAGGCGGGGAATTGTTACATGACTTTTATTTTACGACTATAACTACAGACGTGTGGCAGGAGTCCAGGTAACGCTATAAAGACGACGCCATTCATTAGGACACGAGAGAGAGAGAGAGAGAGAGAGAGAGAGAGAGAGAGAGAGAGAGAGAGAGAGAGAGAGAGAGAGAGAGA
>JAUUDZ010063597.1:0-10211 GCA_032361705.1 Panulirus versicolor
ATATTTCTGGTGTTGTAGAAAAGTACACTTACCTTTTTGAATATTATTTACTTATAAAATAGTGATCTTCAAACTGTTTTATAATTTAGAAATATTATATACTGCTAATATAATGCTAACTGTTCGGTATGTCAGTGAAAATTGATTCTTGATTTTGCAATCTATATTTTGCCATTGAATCCAGTAAACCTGTGCTAATTGGTAAATAAAGTTCTGAAACTGTTATTGTACTGAATGTGTACAGAGGAAGGGAAAGGTCCAAATGGGAGTTTAAAATGTGAAATACATAAAGATAATTGCTAATGAATTTAGCACTAGGGTTCGACCCTTATCATCTTACAACAAGATTTCTGTTTAGTCTTATCCTGGAAACAGCTTTATATTTCTCTCATGAACCATTAACACAAACACCAAACACCATCAGCTAATTCTACCATTTCCATAGCCATTACCAATATACCATCAAATAGTTTCACCTTAATCAAAAGTATCAACATCATCACCTACTTCATCACCACCACCCATCACCACTGATACCACCAGCACCAACACAGACACCATCACCATCAACACAACCAAAGGAAACACGACTATCACACCAACCCCCCCCCCCATCACCACGTTCCTCCCAGCCACCAAACCACCACCCCCATCACCACACTCTACCCAACCACCAAACCACCTCACACCGCCCTGATAAACACCATCACACATCCCATCCCCACACCACCCCACACTCTACCACATACCACCACACACCACCAACACACCAGATCACCACCAAACATGCAAAACACTGAAATGTTTAGAAAAAGGCATGACTAGGTTGATCCATGTGAGGTGCTTGGTACTGACGAAGTGTGTCTCCATCTGACAAGTTTACTGAAATGATAGAAAGAATCACTGGTAGGGAAAGTCAGGGATGTGCGAGAGAGCAAATGTCGTGCCTGCCTTTAAGAGAGGAGACGGGGAAATCGTACTGAATTCCAAAACCAGTTCTGCAGACAAATGGAGTTTGGAGAAAAACGTCGGGAAAGATGATAAGAAAACAAATGGTTGATTACCCGTAAGGAAGCTACCTTATTGCGAGACATCATGAGTGGAGAGGAAAAAGATCATTTGTAACTTATACTAAGACCTCCGTGACAGGATGATTTCTGTTTTAGATAAAAGGTATGGATAGGTAGATCTTATGTTCCTTGACTGATGGAAGATCTTGAACATTGTACCACACTGAAAAATTGGTAAAGAAGCTAGACTGTCAGGCACTTATAAGGAAGAGACATATTAGGTTGATCGAAATGTCATTAAATGTCAGAAGGAACCTTTTCTAAATGGGTTTAGGTTATAACTAACGGCATACCCCAGGGTTCGGTCTTGAGACCGGTGCTATTCTTGACCTGTGTTAAAATAACCTGTCACAAGACAGCAGTCCGTACCTGCCTATGTTTGGTGATGATCCAAGGGTCACAAGAGAGGTAAGGAATGACGAGGATTGTATCAACTTACAAAGGGACTCAGACAAGCTCCAGAGTTGATCAGATGCTTATACGATGAAGTTCAGCCCAAGCGAATGCAAAGAGTAACTGATATGGGACACAGGAAGAGGGCCTCAGTCAGACTACCATCTGGTGGGAAGCAAACGTGTGTGTGTGTGTGTGTGTGTGTGTGTGTGTGTGAAAGGGACTTCGACATTGTGGTTAGCATATCGCCAGAACAACTCGTCAGGAAAATTTTTAAAGGGGAAGTCTACTGGTTAATATTGGAATTGCAGTTAGATATTATACATGGATATCATGTTCAGTGAACTATTTACAACTAAGACATAAATTAGAAAATCAACCTCAGACATTTCACCTCACATACAGAAACATGGAGGATTAATGACAAAAGTTCGGGTGAGGACAACTATGGTGGCACTTGAAGTGATAGAGAGAAATTACACGGAGAGGATAAAAGCTATACAGTTGTACATCATGGGAAAGAAAAAGAATGTGAGACTTAATCACAACATTCGAGTGTCTAAACCAATTTGATAACGTTGGCAGCGAACACGTTTTTTTTGAAACATCAACCAACCAATATGGTCTTAGCGAGAAATTAAGAGAGAAACTAGTTAGAAAAGATGTAAATAAAGACTTTTATCAAACCTGTGGATGAACTGAATAAGCTGTGACCACAGACACCACTCAGTCTGAAAATTTGTATGATTGTAGAGAAAGGTCAAGAGATGGGGCCCCTCTGTACTGTACACATACATATGCAATATGAAAAATCTCCCACATATCACAGCACCACACAGCATCAACATACCGGAACACCACCAAACCACACACACACACACACCGCACCGCCCTGTGAACCAAACACCACACAGCATCATCACATACAACCGCGCACCACCACATACCACCACTACCACACACCACCACCACCAGAGAACCCCGGTAGAGGTGGTGGTGAGCCTCAGGTTTCGTAAGGGCCATCTCGTGGTTTGTAGGATGTGGCCGGACCAGCTGGGTGAGAGGCAGAGCTCGGGGTTCCCAGGCTCAGGTGACTCTCCTCCCTGGTTCATCTCACGGCCCCAGGACCTGCTGCTCAAGGTCCTGTGCACTCACTCACCCACCGTCAGGAGAGTGGCACATGTTGAGGACCGCCGGACCAGGCGATGGGGATGTGAAAACCTAAGTGGCAGACGTGATGAAGTAAAGAGGTCAAAGAGAGGTTTGTGATTAGGGTCAGGAGAGGAGGAGGAGGAGGAGGATGTTGAGAGCAGATGAGGAAACGTAGATGATCATGGGACAGATAGAAAGCAAGAATGGAGTGATGGGAAATGGGGAGACATAGATGACGATGGGGCAAGAATGAGGAAATTAAAGACCCAAGAAGAAGATTAAAGAAGAGCTACAAAAATAGGAACACTAAAACAGTGAGGATTGTGATGGTGATGTTGGTTGGAACTGGGGAAACATGGATGACAATGAGGCAGCAGAGAGGAGACATGATGAAGCTTAAGATAAAGACAAAGAAACGACCACGAAAAGAAGAAGACAATGATGGCGTTGAACACGATCCGATCTTCACAAAGGGCGTGCTGTACAGAAGATCTCACCAGAGATGACGTTTCGGAGAAATGAACAACCAAAGCGTCGTGGCTGAAGATAACCTTTAATACGATCCGTCAAATCTCGCACAATGAACCGCAGCCCCGGCCTGACTCCCACCTTGCAAACGGTTTGGATTGCAATGGGAGAGGCGGAGGAAGTGAAACTCAAGAATGAACTTGGAGTTGTAACATTATCAGGTGTCGGGGCTGTCTGGGAGCAGCGTGGGAAGATCTGGGACAACCACGGCCCAAGATCATCTTCCCTCTGACACACCTCACGCAGAAGGAGGAGGAAGAGGAGGAGGAGGAGGAGAAGGGCCAGGAGAAAGAGCGTGTGAAATAAGAAGAGAAGGACGTCCCTGAAGCAAGGGGGAGGAGGAGGAGGAGAAGAAAGTGTGTGTGAAGGGGGAGGAAGAAGACGAAAAGACGTCGTGAAGGAAAGGTGAAGGAAGAGTTAGAGGAGGAGAGGACATCGTTGAAGAGAGTATGAGTGAGGATTAAGAGGAGAAGATGACGTCGAAGAAAGATAAAGAGGGAGAGGACTTCGTCGAAGCTGGGTGAAGAAGGAACAGGAGGAGGAGGAGGAGAGGATAAAGAGGATGGACCGTCGTCGAGAGAGGATGAAGTTAGAGAGGATGTTGTTGAAGCAGGTGTCAGGGGAAACCCGGGATATGGAAGAAGAAGAATTGTATCCTAGTTGACCTCAATCGAAATTCTTGTTCTCCAAGCCTTTCATCCGCAGCAGGACAGGAAAGGAAAGACGGGGAAAGGCTTAGAACAGGTGACACTATCGCAAGAGGAAAGACGGAGTGGCGGGGAGGGATTTAGGAAAAAGTGAACAAAACGGAATTAAGCTAAGGAAGGAGGAAAACTGGATACGTACCAATGAAGATGAACCTCATCTTAGGAGCGAGACGCTTACATCAACATTCCCACGATATTTCGGACGTCAGAGGTATCTGGAAATGACCAGCAACGGAGGGTAGGGCAGCCTGCCTCTCCTGTCACTCACGTCACAGAGGATCAAGAGTGTCAAATATACGGTTGGCAACTGTATCAATAACGAAGGAAAACAATATAAAGAAATGAAAGATACAGTGTGAATTCCTTGAGCACGACGGTACGACCCTTGAGCACGACGGTAAGACCCTTGAGCACGACGGTACGACCCTTGAGCACGACGGTAAGACCCTTGAGCACAACGGGACGACCCTTGAACACGACGGTACGACTCTTGAACACGACGGTGCGACCCTTGAACACGACGGTACGACCCTTGAGCACGACGGGACGACCCTTGAGCACAACGGTAAGACTCTTGAACACGACGGTGCGACCCTTGAACCCGACGGTACGACTCTTGAACTCGACGGTACGATCCTTGGATATGATTATCCTGGTTTTGGACTTTTGAAATACGATAAAGGTATCGTTAAAACGAAGTTAAAGCATTAATAACGATGCCACTAGAAGGTTGTTCCATGCAACACTTGTGTTGCCCTGCAAACCAACACATCCATCTGTAGCAAAATAATAATAACCAGAAACATAACTTGTAAGATGTCAACATTAACTCCATCGGGTCCTAAAAAAAGGTCACATTTTCTTCCAAGTTATGAACCAAGGAAAATCCCAGATTAAACCTTTTCATAAGGATCACAACTCAAGCAGTAATGCAAACTACAGTTATGGGTAACAAGCCATTGGAGGTGTTTACGCTTTGGTTAACAACCGTACCAAGTATACAGTCTCGTACAGGGGGTTGGGTCAACCACGTCTTCACAAAATTGTTAAAAGTGAATAACTCGGGTGGACAAGGACAGGCACGAGACGAGCAAGGGATCGCTGGCACAAAATTGTGTCTGCCAGCGCCACCGCGCGACAGGAAAGAAAAACCATAATAGTCACGCAAAATGATGCATCCGTTATAACTAACGAAGAAATTCGAATGAGGAAGTAAATGTCTCTTACGAGAGGACGCGCTGGATGTCACCATGTGTGGTTAGTGCGTTGTCTGCATGACACACACACACACACACAAGCCACAAGGTCGGTGCACAAGAGATAATATCACATGGTAAAAGGTAGTCTAAATTACGTCGTGTATATTCTAATAGTTTGTTTATGTATCCATGTTTAGCCTTTCTGTTACATTAGATCTCTCTAATGTTAAGTTTGCTAATTGTGTAATTCATGTATGTGTATGTGTGTAGGGTTTTATGTATGTGTGTTAGGTATGTAAGGGTGTGTGTGTGTGTGTGTGTGCCTCATCCACACACATGGGCTGTCCATCTCGCACGCAACACTCACTTGACAAACACGTATCTCGCGCCACAACTCGTCCTCAGTAACTCAACATAATCGTTTCTTGCGGCGAGCACTACGCGCCAGCCGCCCTGCCCTTTGGCCAGAGCCCGTCGCAAGTACTCATTCTCTCTCTCTCTCTCTCACTGGCTTGGCAATAACCCCACTGGGTCTCTCTGCGCTTCCCCACGCTCTTCAGACACCCGCCAGCTCAGCTGCTTCGAGGCAAGCTCTGGTCTCCGTAGCGTAGAGGAGGGAGGATCGCTTGCTTTCCTCCTTTCCCCATGGGGACCTACTCACCCCCTACCACCACCACGGACCACAACGCATGACACTCGCACACGCAGAGTGAGCACACAAACACACACACACACTGAGTCACGTGGGAGTGAATAAAAAGAGGCCGCCATGATGGTTAGCACAGCTGTCACCCCTCCCGCCAAAGAAAATGGGTCACTGGTTGCTAAGGGGGAACCCCACCAGAGAAAGAGAGAATGTTAAACAACAAGGAGTTGCGTTTCCCTCCAGAGGTTTGACTGTTCCAGGCTTACTACATATATTCGCTCCTACCAAAGGTACAAGGGGCTCGAGGAAAGAAAGCCTGTCTGTGATTTACTAAGGACTCGAACCTTGGTTTCCCACTTCACCAGAGGCCACGAAGGATGATGAATGCTGCAGATGTTGGCAGATATGTCGAGGGTAACGGAGGAGTATTAGAAATATGGAGAGCCTGAGACCTTAAGCAAGGGCATTATAGATGACTTAATGGGTATTCCATGGTAAGGTGATCGGCGAATGACCTTACACGTTGCTACGCATCGGATTGGGAAGGTTCGAAGGCGATTGGGAGGTCCGAGAAGACGAATTAACTTTACGTCGTTAACGATTCGCAGGAATGTACGACAGTGGTGAATGCTTGATGTATGGCATGGCACCAGAGGAGCTAATAAACGTAACGGGTTAGTGAACGAAGCTGTGGAGGTCGTTTGGGCCTGAGGGCTCCTGTGTGTCCACCAACTTGGTGGACCAACGACCCAATCCATCAGTCTGGGCCCAGCCCGTGCTGTGTGTGTGTGTGTGTATGTGTGTGTGTGTGTGTGTGTGAGCGGTTGGGGAAGGGGGGGGGGGGAGGGGAGTGAAGACCCTTGAGAGACTTCATTTACTTTCTAAGGCTACAGAAAGTAAGAAAAGCTGACATTTCCACAATCTTCCACTGAAAGTATTCCACCATCATAAAACATTACCCCCACAAATCCACCCCACACACGAGGACAGACAGAAGTAGACCGACTGGAGACCCGAGTCACAGTGGGTCTCGCACGAGACCCTAGAAACAGAGAGAGACCAAAGTCTCGCCTTTATACCAAGGCTCAGAAGGTCTACCAGTCACTTCACAACAAAGGCACTCGCCACTTGGGACTAAATTAGATTTAATCTTCATTTCCCTAACAGCGTGGCGTCCCGTCTCCCTAGTGCTTGATGCAAGCACCCACGTGTCCAACCCGAGAAACGTGCTATACCTCAAACATCCCAGAGACGATACACAGCGGTCCAACACCGGTAAAGTCGCCCTTATCATCTCTTAGCGCTCATGGCACCCTCTGATTGGCGTATCACTACACTGAACAGCCCCCCCCCCCTCCCTGTTGCGCCTCATTGTTCGAATGGTCTGCGTGTTTCTCAACCAAGCGATGGTTTCCCATACGTTATCGTTATAGGTAAATGCCTCTGAACTGGGCAATACAAGAGGATCCTTATTGTCAACTGAGTTCCGGGTTGTACCGAGCATTAATAATCAAGACGAAAAAAAAAGAAAAAAAAAGAGAGGGTTCGATTCTTTAAAGCTCAGACGGTATGACCCTTGATGGTGACCTAGCCTTTGACCTGACCTTTTAAGGGCGGGGTCAAAGGCCAGGCCATCATTACCCAAGGGTCGTCTTATCGAATTCAAAAGTTGAACCACCATAGTCAAGGTTCAAACCATCGTTCTCATAGGTACAACGTAACGAGCCCAAAGGTCGAACCGTCGTGCTCTCAAGGGGTCCAGCCATTTCGCACAAGGGGCTTCTCGTTATGTCATAAAAGACTCAGACTCCTTCCACAAGTCTACAAATCTTGCACTAAATGCCATTTTACTTTATTCTTTTTCCTTCTTGTTTACTTAGGACAAAACCACAGCTGCATGATACCCATTATCACAACACATCGTGGCATTGCTAGCTCAAATCACCGTGGTCAGCTTCCCACAACGATGTAAAACAACAACACAGTTCCTAAACTGAAGCTTGGAACACAGAATAAGAGCCAATTGAAAAAATAAATTCGATTAAATCTCCTTAAAGATTAAGTTGTATAATAGTTTGGTAAAATGAGATAATACGGTCTGTATGAATGCGTACATCTACGCATGTATACAACATGCGTAAACATACATATACAGAGGGGTGCCCAGGAGTGCAAAACTCACCCCACGTACAGTACAAACAGGTAATTAATTACAAACACACACACACACACAAACCACATCCCAGGTAAAGTCCGGGAGACAGGAGATATACGAGCGACGAACGGTACAAATACGTAATTTCACAACCACAGTCAGCTGAGTTATACCACAAACTTGTTTTCTAACGTCGCCTAGCCTCCTACAACTTTTCAATCCACCTCACAACAGTACCAGGTAGGAGAGCATTTATAGTGAATCGTTGTGTGTGTGTTCAGCATAAATTATAACTATTACCCCCGTATATACAAACCTGACCAATTTTGTGGGCACATCAGCTACCACGTCACATCTCACACGAACGTATTCCATCTTCAGAAGTTCCATTCTCGTGACAAACTCGCACAAATATACCTTGAAGTGGATCCATTCCCTCACAGGTCTCCTGTATCCCTAGCTCGCTACAAATGTGTGGTGAAGAACTGAGGGTAATTCTTGCTATGACTCCCTTATGCTTTGGTGGCCTTATGTTTGCTGATGTTGTCTCCTTCTTCCTATGATATCAACATCAGACATACCCGAGTTAACGTGTTTGGGAATGATGTTTTGATAATGATAATGTTTTAGTAATAATAATAATAATAAAGAAAAGTGGAGGGTAGCATTAAGAAAGGGAGAGGAACTAAACATGCACTGAAGTATGGTGAATGTGAGGAACACGTGTGTGTGCGTGTGAAGTGTGAAGGAACATCAGTGATAATGTGTGGAGGTAAAAAAAAAAGATTTATGTAATTCCTCTTTCGTCCATAGATAAAAAAAAAAACAAAAAAACGAGAGGTGTTAAAATATATACTATAAACGAAGAAGTGGCTGAATGCGAGATAGAGAATGAAAGTACGACGAAAGATACGTGACTGAAGGAGAGAGAAGAGACCATACATATGTGTGACCGTGAATAAAGAAGAAAGAAGAAAGAATATATACATATATATGACCTCCTGTGTCTCTCTCTCTTCGCCTCACTAACGCGTGTCACCAGCGGAGCCAAACACTCCAGCAACAACGTGTTAGCGACAGGGAGCTGTCGGCTCACCCTTGACATGCACTTAAAGGTCAGGTCTCTAACGCTTTATATTTGCGTGTTCGTCTCTCCCGTTCATCACCTCTTGTCCCACACACACACACACATGATCTTCACAAACGCGCGCGCGCTCTTCAACTGTGAATGCTCTAGTTATATTATTGTATTTACCAGTCCAAATGGTACACCAAGTTATGACACTGAAAGAAAAGGTTAATTCTTCTCATACTGCGTGCTCTAGAAGGGACAATTACATCAATGAATGACAAGTGCAAAATGTAACTGAAGTAGAGGGACAACGACCAGTCACAGCGGGCCAGACCACTATGGAAAATGGGATAAAAAGTGGGGGGAAGGGTGGGGTGTGTGTGGGGGATTAATATTTAGACTATTGGCAGTGGTTAGCAACCCGACCAGACAACCAGTCTACCAGCGTGTGTGTGTGTGTGACCTACCACAATATCGTGAAGGGTTGATTGGATTACCTACTCCATTTTAGATCACATTAATGTGATGCTAACAAGGGAATCTGATCACTTATCTTACAAAATCTACAGGTAGGAAGCCTACTAATACTGAGAGATATATATTCCTTATATTTCAGTACTTGATTATATATATAAAAAAATGTTCGTAGTTATGACCAAGTTTTTGAGAGCAATGCGTGCGTACACGAGATCCCCACACATATATCTCCAGGATGAACGTATCCATATACGAAATACTTTCAGGCAGTTATGTTATCCCAAATGGCTTATGAACAAGGCTTACTGGAAAGCCAGGAAGATATCCTATGCATCTCGTAACAACAATGTAAAAATGGATGACATCTGAATGTTTGATGTAGCCCTGTTCTCCTAACTTCCCTAATGTATGATAGGTATTGAAAAAGTACGTTCAATGTTGCCTTCCAATATAAGAATATCATCATTAAGACCTTACTATATAAAAAAGTAAGCCAAATTATCAAAAACTAGGGAGTGTTTATACTTAAATGTATGGCATGGGAAGATGTTTATATTGGGCCAGTCAGGTAAAATAGAAACTAGATATGATATTGACACGGTCAACATACAGGGTAGACCATAGTAATGCTATTGCTATTACCTTGGCAAGAAAACGATCACTCTAAACCTTAACTACCAAGTCACATGGTACCGTTCATCAGGTTATGCTGTCATTCAGTGTCTTAACTGTAAATATTATTAACCTTCATCCATCCCTAATTAACTTTAAAGCACATAATTACCAACTAAATAATTTTGAAAGTATATATA
>JAUUDZ010063619.1:0-10211 GCA_032361705.1 Panulirus versicolor
GTGTAATTGTTGTGTGAGTGCGGATGTGTGGGCCAGGAGAGTCGGGTTACATACATGCAGAGTGGAGAGTACCTGCCAGCGGGCGGCCACGGCCGGACAGGAGCCGGGAGGAGCGTGTGGCTGAACGTGGGTGGTGGTAGGTCGCTGCTGCAGCTGCCTGTAGGTGCGTGTTCGTCGTGGGCAACAGCAGGAGCAGGAGGAGGAGGAGGAGGAGGAGGAGGAGAGTGACATCCTAGTCCACTACGGAGTGACATCTGATGCTGAGAGGAAAGTTGTTTCTCGGAGGAAAAAAACAATTTCGTCTGGGTTAATGGAAGGCAGTTAACTCTGCGTGTCGGGTGTCGTCATGCAGTTGTGTGGTGGAGCTGTCCTTGCCACGGCTGGTTTCCTGTAATTGTTTTTGTGATGATTTGTCTCGAGTTTACTCGGGTGACGTATAACTTGTTTCACGCAGGTGTTTGTTTCGTGTATTCTTTTTTTTTTATTTAGTGTCGGGTGTACTTATATTTCCCCCTCTACATTTTGTAAATGTTTTTCGTTTACGAGGAGAACTTTTGCAGTAACTTGTTTGGTGTATTTGTTACATAAGACAGTTTGTGTCATGGTAACAACTTTTTTACGATAAGTTTGTCTCGTTTAATGAAACGGTATACGTATTACTTAAGTGTGAGTAATAGTTTAAGTGATTCTAAAGGGTAATTTTAAGCAATAGTTGAAATACTACTTACGGGAAAGTTTAAGTAATGGTTGAAATAATGGTTAAACTTAAGTAATGGCTTTAAGTAACGCTTAAGTTTTGGTAATTTTAGTTGATGCTGAAGTTTTGGTACATTTGATAAGTTTAGGTAACAGTTTAAGTAACACTTTGTGCCATGTTTTGTTTCATGCACGTTATCCATGCAATGAATTGGTGATAGGAATGCTGTATACAAAACTGTTTCTCGTTTGATTACGTAATGGAATGATTTCTATTGGGTTATGTTTGTTCAAAATTTGTTTAAACTTAATGCAATAATTTGTTTGATGTACTCCTTTAATGCAATACACTTCTTGGTGAATTTATCTAATGCAATAGTGCAATAGTTAGTCTGGTGCGTTCGTTTAATGCAATAGTTTTTTGGTGTATTTGTTTAATGCAATAGTTTCTATAGCGTTGTCGTCCAATACAATAGTTTCTTTAGCGTACTCATTTAATGCAGCAGTTCCTTTGCCGTATTCATTTAACGCAATAGCTTCTTGCATGAAATATATCACGCAAGATTTGATTGTATTTTATTGCAAGTATCATAGGTTTTATACGTGCCCCGTGTCATTGTGTGAACTTTATACTCTTGTGGTGTTCCATGATGCAACACAGGATCTGGTCATGGAGTGTTGCAATCATATCAATCCTATATCAGTGTTCCAAGAGTGTTTCCTTCAACGGATAGTGGGTGTTGCGTGGAACATTAGCCTGCCTTGTTTTTTTTCAAGAGTTCCCCCTATGTAGATACCTTATGGCTATGGAGATAATAAAGATATGTGATAGTGTGATCACCATACGGGAGGGGCAGGAGCGCCTACCTGGCTGACAACGGTAGGCGCCTCGGCTCATCTACCACAGTACAGATACGATCGGCTGATGATAAAAGAGTTCACGGTGTTACTGGTTCCCCCAGATGGGCCCCTCAAGTTAGACAAAGGAGCTGTTTGAAGGAGAAATTATTGTTCTTTTCAGCATCATAAACGATATTTCAAGTATATACATACATACATTTATATTATTTATTATAATTTGTCGCTGTCTCCCGCGTTAGCGAAGTAGCACAAGGAAACGGATGAAAGAATGGCCCAACCAACCCACTTACACATGTATATACGTATACGCCCACACACGCACATATACATACCTATACATTTCATCGCACACATACATATACATACACAGACATATGCATATATACAAATGTACATATTCATACTTGCTGCCTTCATCCATTCCATCGCCACCCCGCCACACATGAGATGGTACCCCTCTCCACCCCCGAGCGCGAGGTTGCGCTAGGAAAAGACAACAAAGGCCACATTCATTCACACTCAATCTCTAGCTGTCATGTGTAATGCACTGAAACCAAAGCTCACTTCCTCTACCATGATTCTGTTCACTACCATGTCAACTCCCAGATATCTAAAACTCTTCACTTCCTCCATTATTCCTCCTTCCAAACTTATACCCCATCTAGCTTGTCCCTCAACCCTGCTAAACCTATTGACCTTACCTTATTCACATTTACTCTCAACTTTCTCCTTTCACACACTCTTGCAGACTCAATCACCAACCTCTGCAGTTTCTCACTTTAATCTGCCGAAAGTGCTCTACTTTCAGCAAACAACTGACTCACTTCCCAGGCCCTCTTGTCTCCCACAGTCTGCATACTCACCTGCCTCACCAACCCATCCTTAATACAAATTAAACAACCATGGGGACATCACACACCATTGCCACAGACCGACCTTCACTTCGAACCATTCACTCTCCTTTCTTCCTACCTGTACACAAGCCTTATATCTTGGATAGTAACTGCTTCAAGCAGCTTACCTCCCACACCAGATATTAAAGACTTTCCACAAAGCATCTCTTCTAAAACCACACTGCTCTTCCCCATATAATTTCCCAGGAATACTCGACAAACTTATGCCCCTGTAATTTTAACTTTCACCTTTATCCCCTTTGCCTTTATACAGTGGCACTATGCATGCATTCCACCAATTTAACAATCCTTCAAAATACTCACTCCATCTTCTCACTTTGTCCCTACCTGTTATTGCTCCCACAGAATTACTTTGCAGCTCTGTCAGTATCACTGTTTACAAATGGAACATGCTGCTCAGAGTCGACTTGTAGTATTGCTATTTGATGAGACTGCATCCATATAAGTGTCCTTACATTTGATTTTTATCATTCAGTTGTCAAAGCTACCCAGGAGGAAGTCACATAGTAGAAGGAAGGTGAAGGGCCTCAATTCACAAATTGGCCGTTATGAGAATGGAGTACAGGTGCTCTCAAAGAAGGATTTGGCCAGAATTGAAAGCTGAGAGTTTGGTTCACATAACATTTGAAAAGTGTTCTAGCATTCTCTGTTGAGAAAGGGATATCATCGTAGTGATTATGGTTCAAGATAGACTTTGAGCTTGCAAGTAAGTACAGTCGGCATGTTGGTAGTGTTCATTTGAAAAGCCACTCAGTTTTGTCATGGTGTGGTAAGGCTTGTAATGAACCAAATACCACCATAATTATTTTTGTAAGAGAAAAAAACATTATGTATCTTGCAAAATACAGTACCAGCATTCTTAGAATCATTATATAGTTATACATAAAGGATGTTTGTACTATAAGTTATCTTACGTATTCCTTCTGGATAGTTTTAAGTTTGACGGTATTTACAATTATTTTATCCATAGGCTGTAAGACATGACAGTTGTAAAGGCAAGGTTACATTATTGGAAACACTTTTTATGGGTATTGCAAAAATTTTAATTTTATTTCTGAATATTAAAAAAATCACAAAAGAATTACAATCACCTTTACAATCTTCTCTAAGGTGCTGAAAGCGTATGCCATTGATGCCTTTACACTTCATTACATGAACCAAAAAATTCTTGGGTACCTTGTCAAAGGTGCATTTGAGTTATTACCTTGCAGAGTGTTTCAGGTCTTACATTGGTCTGAGGTTCCCTTATTGTACAGTTTATTCTCGAGACTCATGAAATACACAGCGTTTTTTACAGAAATGTACAGTCTGTTAGTATACACAAGAATTTACCATTACAACACTGCCTTTCTTCCCTCAAACAGCTAAGCTATGAAATGCTCTTTCCTTAACCTTTCTGCCTTTTACGTCAGGTCTCTAACCTCCTCCAGGGCCCTGATTAATTTCAACATTTCATCTTATTTTGCAGCCAATGTAACCTTTGATTGGGAACGGTTTGGCACTTGCAAAGAATCAAGTGCTGAGCATATTGAGGTGGGATTTTATTGGGAGGATTTTAGTTCCGTAATATAGGTTCCACGTGTATGTGGTTGCAAATGTGACAATGAATGTTCTCAGCAATCTGTTATGTGTATTTTGCAACTTTGGTAGGGTTGTCCACTAGCAGCTGAGGCATAAGGTAGAGATGAATAGTTTATTGAGGATTCTTTATAGTTCAAATCTGGTAATAATTAATGTTTTAAGAGCATCAAGTTTGTTTGCTACTTTTGTGTTGTCTTTGGAGTAGTTTGTTTTATGTTAGGTCCATGATAGTTGGTGTTTTGTGGAGTGAGCAATTGGCCACTTAAGGTGACAGTAGGGTACAGGTTGGATTCATATCTGTCTGTGGTAAAGGAATGCAACAAAAGGTTTCTGTGAAGCAGACAGTCTGCTCTGGATGAGCCATTGTTCTGATTTTGTAATGCAAAATTGCATTTTCGTTGTTGCTTCTGTGGTGGTAGAGCACTGTCCGATTGTAAGGTTGTCTTCATTACGAAAAGGCCTTCATACTATGGTATGCAGTAGATAGCAAGAGGGGAAGAAACTGAAGAGGGTTGGAGAAAAAAAAATCCTCTTTAAGGCACTTCATTATAGAGCTTAAGTGTATTCAAGTGACTGGTCTAGCAGCCGTCACGAATTTGGCCAACCACTTTTTGTCACTGTTGTGGAAGGTGGTGTCTATTATCTTTTGTGTGGGGATGTGTTTGGGGACAGGATTGAATATTTTATCAGTTGTTACTAGTACTGTGTGGGAGGAGAGTTGTGGGCAGAAATGTGCATATGTATTTGTGATACTAGTGCAGAACAGTTGAGTAGGACTCCAATGCCTTCCAACTGGAAGTTGCAGCTGTGACTTGCTGAATCTTTTGCATTGAATCAGCATTTGTAATGATGAAGTGACTGATATCTAGAGAGAGAAAATGCAACTCACACATGTCTGGGAACTATAGTTTTGTAAGGGTGTCTGGTGGAGTGGTTTTCAAGACTTGACAAGTACTATCCTCTCAACTCAAAGTTTGCATTTTGCTAGTTTTGTGTTTGTTGTGGGGGAGTAGGTCTTCCGTTACACAGTTGTTGAAGCACGAGGTAGAATTGAGCTTTTTATTTCTGCTTGAGGGTTGGTGGTTGGTTATGAGGTGGGAAGTCTTGCATGTTTTTCAAAGAATTGTGAACTGAGCATGTATCTTATTTTGTTGGTTAGGTGTTAAATGTTAGTTTTTTTAATTAACCTGTGATGGTTTTGAGAGTTGTGTTTTTGGTTGGTGTATTACATTAGTTTGGAGAGATTAGATGAGGAGGCAAGTTATCTTCTAATTCTGTTGCCTCATGATTCTGTGAAGTTCTCACAGGTCATTCCTATGTGATATCTCTCATGCAGGTCACCTCTGGTCTTCCCCTCTCAGGGGTTTCAACAATTCTTTTCTCATGATCCTCATCATCCCCAAATCCTGGTTGGTTAGTTGTTTGGGCTTTAGCCCTATCAATTGTCAGGGTCAAGGCTGTCAACATAAACTACACCCACCAATTTAACTGAAAAATCTAAAAAATTCTAAGACCACATACACTCTCCTTATACACGTGGCCCATGTTTTATTGTCATGCATTGTGTTCCTCAGGGTTCTATTCTGTTGTATGATCTTTTTTATCCATAAATTATCTTTCTCTAGTCTCAAACCTTAATCTTTCTTACACTGATGATGCACTTAATGGTTATAAGGGGAAATGACTATAGACTCAAATAAGGTTACTGGATATTTATGCAGAGGTGGGAAAAGCTAGCAAATCATTTGATATCAGCTGCAGTTTCTTACACGAACATGTCTTTGTCAGTCACTGTTTAATGGTTAAAGATATGATATGAAACAAAATGAAAGGCAAGGCCCGTAAGGGGAAGCAGATTAAAGTGAAGAGGATAAACGCACTGTTGTACACACACCCGATGTGTGGGCAAGGGTGCAAGAGAACAGGAGGCATGATGCACTGCCCAGGAGGGCCTTGTGGCTGTCAAGAGTCTGCATGTTTTAACATGTGTCATCTGCCAGAGGAGCATTAACTTATAACTTAATGATACTTGTGATAATATCAATTATAAGTTGCTTCCCATCATAAAGATAGAACATTATTCACTCTGAAGATATCTTTAGGTCCAAAAGAGCATTATTCACTCAAAATATAGCCTTAGGTTAATAAAACAATATGTATTAGTGTGGTAATGCAAATGAGAATAATCTAACCATATTTATATATATATATATATATAAATGTGTGTGTATTTCATCATTATATAATTTATTCAAGAATACAGTATGTTACAATGACTTCTGCAAGGTGCTGTATCAACGCAGTTGAGAATCACAATCTTATCGTCCAAGTATTTCATGAAAAGTGGTTCCTTGATATCCAACCAATGATGTTGGCAAGTCCACAAATGTGAGGTACATCCTGAAACAAAAAGTGAAAATAATGGTCTTAAGTGAAAATATTGTTACATCAATAATATGAGCATCATACAGGTAAAACTTCCAGAAACCACACAAAATTCATAAGTTGATAAAACAATAACATTTATGTTCTATAAAGCCTTACTTTATGCCACTGTACACCAGTGACTACTGCAGTATTTCTATACACACGCAGACCTTAGCAAATTCTATAATATTCCTCAATCAATACAATGCTCACATATATTTCCCCTCACTTCCTTTCTGCCGATTCAATTATCAAGTAATCCCTCCCACTTTATTCTGCTTGCTTAACTTTATTAGGTAAAATAGCAAAATCACCTTTTTCCACTGTAAGGCACAGAGAGCTCAAGAGTGTTAAGTTATGGAAATGTAAACGAAGTGATGTATACACATATACACAAACAGATGAATTATTTGTAAACAATAAAATGCTGGAATTCAAGAATGGTATTAGGGAAAATGCACCCAATTTTGTTGGAGTTGCGAAGACAGAACTTTAATATTAGAGATACACTCTCACCTCTTATATCCAGAGAGATCCATGGTACAAGGAGAGAAAGAGAAGGACAACTGGCCCTCTTAATAATTTCAGGAAATATAGGAAGGCTAACCGTAGGAGAGAAGTGCACAACAGTGTGGTATATATATAATCTTCCACAGAATTTTCTAAAATCAGAGTAAATGCACAATGATAACAATAAGGAAAGATCAGGATGTTAAATGAATCAGTAAAACCCACATTTCTCAAGAGGTGGTAAAGTAAAAATAATGGGAAAAATCTACTTATAAAGAAGCTGACAGGGAGTTTGGTTTTTCACACAGACAAGTTCCTAGAAGTGTATCCAAGAAAATTTCCTGTACCAGCATGTCAGTGGACACACTACGATGATAGGGAATGATACAATATCATCACTTAGAAGCAAGGAAACTGAGAATATCCTAAATGGAAAGAGCAATCATGTAATGCTTCAGTTTAAGTTGTAAATGAGTATGTCAAAAAAAAGCTGAGTAAAGATCAGAATCAAAGAGGAGAAATAATTGTGGAAACTTTGAAGAACACAACATTTCCTATAGTAAAATAAACCAAGAATCGAGGCACTGTGGTGGAAGGTCCTGTGAGGTTAAAATGAAGCAAAAGGAGAATATACAGAGTGCTTCTATAAAAGATGTCAAAGAGCAAAAGAGCTTTGCAATGTACTGTAACAAAAATATAGGCAGCATTGCATACAGTCAGCATATATAAGGTACATGAAAACACAAGTTGTCTTGGGTCAAGCACACGGGTTCGAATCCTGGTTGCAGCAGTCAGTCCACATTCAACTTAGCTATTCATTCATCCATGGCAGTTGGTCGATAAAATGGGTACCTAGCTCAGATCAAGATATACATATATATAAAGAGTTAATGAGAAGGCCTCGTTTAGGGGTTCAGTTACCCATGCCATTTCAGCTAACACAGGATATAAATGTACAAGAAATGACAAACAAAGAAACTAGACAAGGCAGAGGATTCAAAACTTTTCATAATTTCAAAAGGCGAAAATTGTCAATAGAGCAACTAATCAGGCTAAGACATTTTGAGAGGCATTACAGAAGATCCTGTAAGGATATCCCAAACAAGTGAATAAGTTCAAAAAGTTTTTTCACAGTGGAAAACACTATAGCCCTAACTAACATGATGCAAAGGGGAGAATGTACTACAAAGTAATGAAATATCCAGGAAAAGGCTCATGGTCTAGATGAAATTTGTCTATATGTTCTAAAGATGAGTGCAGGCACACATGAAAAATTACTTGTAATATTGCTAAAAACAGTGATTATGTAAGAAAGATCAAAAAGCTAAAATAACCCTGTAATCACTGGCTCTTAAACAGTTGGGTTGGCTCAACAGATGGCAGTATGATGTTGTCTGTTTGTTTAACATAACCACAAAAAAGAAATTCAGCAAACATAAGTGTGACAGTGAGAGGAAGATCACACCCACGTGCCCTCCGAAAAAGATGAAAGCCAAATAACAAAGAACTTGCTTTTCATGTTTTCCCAAGAATAAGGAAAGGTGTGTGTTCTGTCCATAAAATGATATGGCTTTAAATAATGTATGAGGTTAGAACCTTATTTCAATACGAGGATAATGAAAGTTTGGAAGCACTAATGACTAACAATTCACTGATTTATCATAAAACCTTTCATAACATCACTCATATGAGATCAATGATACCCAAGCAAGACGGAGTTGAAGATTTAACTTCACAACATCCATAGAAATTTTGGCAACACTTTAGTTTAACTTAGCATTTCTGTGTTTTGGAAAGTTGTTTGTCAAATGTATCCCTATATTTCAAAAAGAAAAAGAAAAAAGAATAATTTTTCATTTCTTAGAAAAAGTTACACTTAACAGCATGCAGTTGGGACAATGGGACTCAATGTGTAAAAAGTGAATATCTTTTATAAAAAGTGAGTATCTTTTATAAAAGAATGTAGGCAAGGAACATTAATCATTGTGAACAAGTTTGAAAGATTTCAGATACTGGAGCCTATTTAAGCATAACACATGCTGTGATTTCAATATTTTAATTTGCTGACTCGATATCCACAGAGATCACAGCCAAACCCATTATTAGAGCAAAGATTTGGGTACTACTGCAGCTTAATTTCTCTAATTAATGACTAAAAATACTAAGAACATCTTGAAATTATTCAATGCACCTAGATCACATGGTAGTTGTAGGAAGAGGATTTGGAGAGAATTTTTAAATCATTATCTTACAAGGTTAGGCAGACAGCCTAAGTTACATAAACATGGGTTACACTTGGTTGCTTGGTCTAGGCTAGGCTAGATTAGACTCATTTCACTGTTTTAACCCCACAATTTCCCTCCACTTCAAAGCCCTACCCACTTTGTATGAGCATGGTAAAACTTTTTTTTCTTACTATTTAACCAATATAGTTTCCCTGATCATAGCCAGCACTGAAAAACTCAAAAAATTATATATAACAAAACTTACGAATATAAACGGAAATTTTACCAAAACCTGCCAAAATAAAGTAAACCGTCACCTACATTAATGTTAACTGTACCATGAAAAATTAATGGTAGTAATTACTTAGTACTGTACTCTTGTTCAATGTGTTTTTCAGATGCAACAAATGTATAACTATTATAAGATTTTGTGTATTACATTAACATTTTACTTTAATTTTCTTTTCATGTTACATTTTTCTATTTCATCTATTTGCATGTATGCTTTGTTTCTTAGAGAAAAATGTCATTGGTAAAGGTCAATTATGAAAATTAAATACTATTTGTTAATTCTGTATTTTATGAATTTTTATGACAATTCAAATAAATTAAACATTTCTATAACTTGTTTCTTTCTCATCAAAAAACAATAACTGAACACTTTTAAAGTGATTACAAATTTCAAATTATTATTATTATTATTATTATTATTATTATTATTATTATTATTATTATACTTAATCGCTGTCTCCTGCATCAGCAAGGTAGCGCAAGGAAACAGATGAGGAATGGCCCAACCCACCCACATACACATGTATATACATATACGCCCACACACGCACATATACATACACACATTTCGACATAAACATACACAGACATATACATATATACACATGTACACACCCACACTTGCCGCCTTCATCCATTCCCGTTGCCACCCAGCCACACATGACATAGCACATACACTCACTCACACACACACACACACACCCAC
>JAUUDZ010063630.1:0-14126 GCA_032361705.1 Panulirus versicolor
GGTGCAGTTGCAGTATTGCATCGCCGGACACCATGGGAGTAATGACACGTTACTGTAGGGGGAGGAACCTCTCTACTCAACATACGATATCGTAACTGTGTGGCTCTACGAATTATACGAGGAGGTTGCGGGAACGTAGCCCCACGTCACGAAATTGATTATACGACAGTCTCTTTTAGAGCTTTAGCGAAGCTGATAAAAGTATTATAGACAGTACGTGAATTACTGTATTATACTGGCATGCTGCAGCCGTGGCAGTGAATTATGTGCGGTATACGTGGGTGGGATGAATGGGAAATAATTCGTATCTATATTTCCCACAGTATATTTACAAAGGTCAGCAGCCACTCTGCAAGTTTCAAATTATTAAAGTGTCGTGCTCAAAGTCACACGAGAATTGGTGGGCTTTTAATGCTTTCTGATGGACGTGGTTATCATTCTGTTTTTTTTCCCGAACTTTGTTTCAACACGACGTAATCATTAGCAATGCATGTGGTATCTCCAAGGGATTAATTCATTACACACACACGCACACAAGCAGGCATCAAAGACTCCACTCTCATGTTTAGTAAAGAGCCGCTTTTAACACATATGACAAATTTAAGCTCGGTTGCCTTATTTTCTGCAAAAAAATAAGTTATTTTTGATTTTCCCTTATCAATTTTTAACCTGACTTTTAATGAACCCCAATAGTGATACATTTCGTAAGTTTTACATGCTCGACAGTGATTTCATCAACACACAAAGAGCAGTATTGTGTTTATTACAACTACGAAATCACTGTAGCCGCTTCTTAAGCTATGGAAGGACAGTATCATATACGTACATCAGCGACCCTGACTTATAGATTAAAGACGGTAAAAAAACAGTGAATGTCTGAACCATATCCATCCTGTGCACACACACACACCCACCCAATGCACGTCACCACCCGACACACACACACGCTATTCTTCCTTACTTTACGAGGGTCGCCGGTTGGCAGTCGCTGATGTTCCACGAAGTTGTCAGGCCCCTGCTCACAGAGGATGACGGTGTCGGGCCCCCACGCCTCTACCACTACCAAACACAGCACGCCCCTCAGACGCAACACCTGTCAGGGAAAAATGTTGATTTTCGTAATGCTTCGGACCAGCATACATGGTGGCATACGGTGCGTTTCAAGAAGTTCAGTGCCTTCTCATACTTTTCCCTAATATGAATATTAAACCAGTTTTGAGTTTTCTTAAATATTTTCCATCTTCCCTTCCCCTTGAATTTGGCTAGAAATAATATCCCTAGATATTCCCTTCTGGGTCGAGTTATTAATGATTGCATACATAATCACTTCATCTAACGTTTGTATTTGAAATCCCTATTTCATAATGTATTAAACACTCATCGGGGAATTTGATGACATTTTAATGCGAGGACAGATTCAACTTTTAAGCACAGTTTTCTTGTGATCCAGAGCACTGTGTAGCACAGAACTTAGTATCCCAGTCTACGCTGCAATAGTCTCGAGAGCCTACGAAGTAGCGCGCACACAAAAACAATGGGTCATCGACCACACAGACACCTGCAGGTCACCCACCTGTACATCGGCAGCTCCACGTATGGGGATGTTGCCAACCAGTAGGGCTTGGGATGCGATCTTCCACACCTGCAACATCTGGTCTGGCTGCACAGCCTGGTGGAACAAGAACAGCCGGCTAGAACAATCCGATACAGCTTTGTGAACATTTAACAGTATTCCATAAAACTGACGGGGCATACATGCCCTTCCGATACACGAGATTCCATAGCTATAATTTACACAGTTTCTTCATCACAACCCATACATACGAGGCTGGTGTAGTTTGCGGCGTAAGTAGCTTGGGCGAGGTACTGACAAGCGTGTCCAGTGACAACGTAGTCATACTGTCTTGTTCTGTAGCCCACTACATTCCTGATGCAGCGTCCGCTCACAACAATGTCTGGCAAGAGCGAGGTGGAAAAAAAAAAAAAGTGTTGGATTACATTTATATAATCATTGAAAATTAGTTATAGCAATTAAGTTTTAAATGCAAGTGATGTATGAAAGATTAACAAAAATATGGTGAAGACTTTTTTTTTTTTGCAGGCGAATGGGATTGACATGCGAGAAAATAATTGTTCCGTGTTCAAAGCAACACAGGCGTGTGAATGTTAGGTTAAGGGGAAGAGGATTATATACGACAGGAGAGGGGCAAGCGGAACTATAAGTGGCACTGCACATAGAGAATATACCATACGTGTCCTGCCAGCGGGTTGAGCAGACCACACTTGTAAATGGTCGTGCAACAGCTGGGCGTTGCAGAGTTGGGTATCGGAACAGAGAAAATCTACAATAAATACATACTGCCGTTTTGTGAATTTAGTTTTAAAAAAACAATTAAAAGATCTCGGAGGACAAAGTGAAATAGTATGAAGAGGTTGTACATGTATCGGGGTCAAGATCTGACTTTTTTCCTCCGACTCTTATTACTCTTCTATTAAAGCTTGGCATCGACGTGAACTTTACGAGAGTAGAGTTCGACAGTGAATTTACTTTTTTAAGAGATTGCAAGACTCACTAAGATCCCGGTACTGGTCGGTTGTGGCGCTGTACACCAATATCCTGGTGTTACCAAACTTGGGTATGACAGCCAAGTACTGAGAATAGGATGGTGCCGTGCCAGAGGATCCATCCTCCACATCGTCCATCCTTAGGGGTTGAATCCGCTTGGTCGTGCCCTCGAACTTCTGTACTCTTCTCCATCCCCACAGTTCTCTGAATTGATCTGGTAATACAACACAGTTTAAAATAAAGTGTACGGGAGTGTGTGTGTGCGCGTGTACAAAATCTTTAGCGTAACATTGTATTGCATCTCATAGTGGTGGTGGTTCCAATAAAGAAATTTATATCCAAGATGATAAAGGTTATAGTAGATTATAAGATCGACCCCCCATTAATGTTTCGGTAGATAGTCGTAGCCAAAAAAAAAGAATCGGTGCATTTGGGACTAGTCCCAGGAAACGATTATTTTCTCAAAAGCCTTTAACAGAAAAGTACACTTTGACCGAAGTGTGATCTAAGCGCAATAGTATCTCAAGTTTCAACCTCGCCTGTCGATGCTAATGAGAAAAAAATTGCGCATCGCGATTCCTGAAACCATAGGGTAGGTCTTGAAATTAGGCGTGAAAATGCCTTGATCAGTTACATTCTTATGCAGGCAACTTGTCAAGTGTAAAGATGACCACTTCAGGCATTTCAGTTATAACAAGTGTAGAAAGTACGTGTCAAACATTGTACGTCGCAGGTATTCTTGGGTATCAATGCAGAAGACAAATGTACCATTGGTAAGAAACAGTATGCTAACCTGTACATGTTCAGAGATGCTATGGAATACACTACAAGGAACTACAGCGACTGCCGCTTTCCTTACAGTCTTCAAACACTTGTTTGGCTGAAGAATAAACCCTTAGATACATTTGGAGGGAAAACAAAACAGTGACCAGTTATCACGAACTTTTAACTGCCCAGTAATTGCGACTGCCCAGGTTGTACAGCGATTCGTAGGCAGATGCACACCGCCGTAGGTCCGACAGATCTACGAGAGGTTTCTTCGTCGATTTCACGTGAGGGCCGTAGCTAAGGTCCCTGAAGACCACACCGATCAGGAAAACCACTGGAGACTTCACAATGTTGGCGACATCCAGACGGAACTACGAAAGGGAAAGAAAGAGGCAAGTTAACCATCGCTAATTTTGCCTTAGTAGTATGATGTCACAATAACAAATATGGTTTTCAGATTAGATCCAGCGGCTCTGCTTTCCTTAAAGTCGCGCATGGATCAGATTCTTGGTATTCTTTGAGCATTTTGATTTAGCTACGCGGTGTTTACCGTTGTGACATGATGGCTGCTCTGTTTTGCAACGCCCACATCCGTCTACATCTCTAGTTTTAAAAGCATTTATTTTGATATAACCATTTATAGCAACCATGTTTTTTTGTCAACTTTTTTTTTTCTTTTCTTTTTTTTTCTTATTTTCCCACAACCTTCCCATCAACTCTCCCATCAACCCGGTAATTCTCTCGTCAGCTCTTACGGGATGCACAAAGTCACAGAGGCGGTTCATGCTCCGACCCGAGTCCAGGGTGTTTAACCTGCAGAAGCTATGAAGAACCAGATATCTCATCCTTGGCACCAAATTGGTTTCAGAATTAAGCAGACCTTCCCGAGTCGTCAACTCGACCTCGAGAGCTATTCTTTAATTTAGACTCTATCATTTCTCCTCTTATTGAGCACCGCTTCTACGAAGGGAAAAGCATTTCTCTGGATTAGCAAGTCATGACCTTTACTTCTACTGACAATATACTGGCATTAATTCCCTTTACCTATATAATCTCTTGACAGCAAACCATGGAGGGACATCCATTTTGAGCTTGGCGTATAGCAATCCCTCCCTCAGCACTGCCTTAGACATCACGTTGCGAAGATACGATACCTCTCCTCAGCCAACACGGTCAAGTTATAGCAATCCTCTCATTTACTCACCACTTTGTTCCTCAAGAGTGTCAAGTCCAGGCCATTGAACAAACCGTCTGCAGCAGTGATGTGCTTCGCCGTCACAACATCGCCTGGAAAATGGAACTTGGATGAAGTGGAGCAAATGGAATAAGGACCTTTCCAGTACATAGATGAATATTGCTATGATAAGCAGAACCAGCGAGTTGGTGACACTTGCCTCCCCTGTATGTAATGACCAGTGGGCCCGTCATGACTTGGTTACCAGAGCGGGTCAGCAGGTCGTCTGCTGTCACTTTGACCCCGTCTACGAGACCATGTACCCTGAAGGAGGCGATGGAGACGAGTACATCAAATTGAAATATAGTTCAAGACGGACGATGCACCAGTAATAATTTACTGGAAGTGAGAATATGAATATTGAATTCACGGGTTAATGTGGCACTACTAAATACGGATTAGATATTCTCTTCAGTCATAGATGGACCGAGTAACAAGGACCAACTCACACTATACTCGAGAGCGCCAAGCCTCCACTGAAGGTGGTGACGCCGGGGATCTCGCCACAGGAAGTCTTCGACACTATGTATTTAAAGGCCTCTGACACGTCCACTCCCTGGACCGTCCTGCAGGAGGACATAAGGAGGGAAAGAAGATTTTAAGATGTGAAAAGAAATGCTAATTTTTAAGTACACATGTAGCATAGATGTACCTAGGGTTTTAAGACCTTTAGGAATCAACGTTTAAGGTTTAACTCGACTGGTTTAATTCTCATAAACCCTGTGTTCGTAGCTACCTATCATTCTGAACATAATGGTGGCCCAGGACGACGACGTCTTCGCTGAAGGTCTTCGTGGCGTGGACGACGCACGGTCTCCGGAGCCGGCAGAGATCGGTCATCCTCATCCCGTTGACCAGGTCCGTTGTCTCGACGTTGCCTGCGGGTGGAGGGAGATACGAAGATGTGGGCTGTAAATGATTACAAGACTTGCTGGAAAAATAAAGCTAATTTTTGACGGTCTAAATTTGCAGAGTATCAGCGACTTGTTGGTAAAGATCTCAAGTTTGAATCTACAAGATAAAATCTGCCATAATTTTTTGGTCAAATTAGTTTTTACCAAGGCCATATCATGAATAGTGTCATACTTTAATTACACGAGTTATATAGACCTATATCATGTCGAGATCTAATATAGCCTTTGTCCTCTTCACCACGTAGATTTCAGAAACTATCTCCCAAAGTCTTGCAGCGATTGACACGCCAAGGGGACTCCACCCGAGCCAGCCTCATGATATATTAAATGGAGCCCACCAGGATTTGATAAAAGACCTGTGTGCAGACTCAGGTCTCAAGAGCTGCAGGGGACTCTCACAGTTTGAAGACTTTGCCTCAAGGCATTACGAAGCCTCCATTTCAAGGGAGATTATCAAAGCGATTAATTCTTTTATACGTTAATGATCCAGGTACTAACAACTGGATTGCTGATGTGATATAAACCTCCTGCAACTTACCGAAGACATGTACACTTCGAATAATCCAGTGACCTCGAATGACCTGATCCCCGTCAAGGGTAAAGATGTTGCTCAAATCAGTAACGGGATGACCATTCAGTGTCCTGGCCTGGGGGAACAGAACGGAACACTTAAGTCGGGAGTTTGTCAGAAAAGGTCATTTGAGATCAACAGTAATCGGTAGAATCACCATTGAATTGAGAACTTAAATCTCGATGATTATATTCGGTAATCATTTGCTCCAAGTCATTCACTGAACCTGGCCAACATGTGTACACTAACCTGGTTATATAGGCTGCACTAAGATGTATATAGTAATGCTATTACAACCTATATGTACAGTAATTAGAAACGAGTGAAGATTTGTCGTATAACTTGCCAGCACTTCTGGGGTGGAGAGAGTATAGGCGGCCAGTTCATTGATGCTTAACCTCCCTGTCAACACCTGCCAATCTCGACAAGTGTTCTGCAGAACGCGTGTGCTCAGACTCACCAGGTCGACACCATTTATCTGTGGAGGAACCAGTAGCGAATACACAACGCTGTTAGATCGTGCTGGCAAGTCAAAATACAAACGTGGACTTTGCTTTATATTCCGAGCTTAAAGTCTACCACGGATGAATTCACTATAACAGTACATAGCATTAGATTCACGACATATTTGGCTATAATTTTTGCCCTCTCCTCCGTGAAATCGGGTGGGCGAAGTAAAACATTCAACATTATTTCAGAGTCAGCTTACGTGACAGTATCAAATACTATGATGTTAGCGTAGCACACTGATGTTTCATAATTTCATTGCAAAGTAATTTTTGAATGGACAAGCGACTTCGGGTCTGTGTTCGTATGGTTAGGTAATTACATGTGCAGCGAGTACTGTATAAATGCACAAGATAGGAGCATTCTTGATATTTTTAACAAGGTATACGAAAGTGTTTTAAAGGGGGAAAATCTTATTCTTAACGGGTGGAAATGCATCTTGCAGCCACTCACAGTGCCCTTGACCACGACGTGGTTAGCGAACACCTCCTGAAGGGCGACGGGCTGTGGCAAGAGGATGCTCTGGTCTGTCAGCCAATAATCAGTCACAGACTCGCCACTGATGACGTGGTCTTCGACGTGCACTATGCCTGCAGTCACGTGAGCCGCCAGCCTCACTGTACCTGTAACAGGGGAAGGAAGGCTTTACCGACAGTTACAGACGCGCTATACAGACTACAAACTCCATCTGACAGCAGGAAGACAGATACTGTACCTTTGCTGTCAAGGCTATAGATTCCAGATGACATTACGAAGACAGGTGCAGTCAGTCAGGCACTGTACAGACTACAACAGACAGGAGAAGAGACACCATACATTCACCGTACAGACTCCAACTAACAGCAGGCTTACAGTTGGTGTCTCGCAGTATAGCAAGTTTCTGTAATCAACCTTTCCACTGAAAAAATGAACGACAGAGAAGCTCTCCATTGAGCGCAAGATTTACTAGCAGGAAGTAATTTACACGAAAATGGAGCAAACACGTAAAATGTATTTTCATCCTTACTGAAAGTAAAGAAACAATTTAGTCGAGGGATATTGGCCATACTACCTTCTACACGATTTTCTCCCCCTCTAACTTTATACCCGTTCGCTCTTTCCCGCATTAGCAGAGTATCGTCAGCAACATGTGACCAAAACCTTGCGAGGAAATTCTGCATCACTTCCTTTGGAAAAGAATGCAGGAAGGAAGGATTCCTAGCCTTCCCCTTCACCCCTAGTCGTCCCTTACCCCACTCAGGGTACGTAGGCAGTATTCTTTCTCCCATACCTCCAAGGATAACCCTTTATCTCCAAGGATTATAATACACAAGAACGTAGTCCTTCTGAGCTTACCTATGATCGTTAAGGAGTCCACCTGGATCTGGCGACAGAGAGCGTCCAAGTCCAGGCCGGATATACCCCTGATGGCTTGGAATCTTTGGCTTATGGAGGTGGAGGAGAGGAAGGTCTTGGATGATGTGAAGACGACGGAGGAGGAGTTCTGGAGGATCCCGTCTTCAGACAGGTCCCAGCCTTGCACCAGACCCGCCACGTATACCTCCGATAACGACACCATCTCAGCTGGGGTGGATTTACAGATGAACTTGATCGCTTTTTACAACAGATTTGCTTCCATATACACTAGTACTTCAATGTTTCTCAGCAGTACAGTACATCAGTTCATCCTCGAGTGTATTTTACACTTATAAAACTTTATTGTCGTAGATTATATGGAAAGAATTTATTGATTTAAGAACTTTTTTTAGTCAAGAAAATAATCATCGTGTGAAAGTCTGTCAGCTCACCAAATCTTACACTAGAAGAGATGACAACCGGCTCGTCCACCATGGCTGTGGTGTTCTTCAAATTCAAGATGTCAACACCTTGCACCTTGACCCCAGGGACTATCAGCACGTCACCGGCCGTCATGCTGGGTAGCGTGAGATGACCTATGATGGTCTGGGGAGAAGACTTGAGCAGCCAACCCTCGTCGTAGCGAGTTGCAGGAACGCCATCGAATGAATCTGAAGGAAGAATGCCTCAAAGGAACCATCACCCCGCCCTGAATTACCTAATTTCTTTTATTGTCGTGTGACAGTGTAGTGTCTACTCAAAGGTTGTGAAAGTGATGGTAGCAGCTTATGTTAGGAATAACAGCGAAGCAAGAGTCTCTGGGTTACACATATTGGGGGAATAGAGTGGTTTGTGGTGGGTGTGGGCGCTTGAAGCACCTGGGCAAGACTCACCGAAGAAATTGAAGGTCGAGACTGAAGCACCACCGTTGAGGAGGAGACCGCCGCTGATCGTGCTGGTTTGGTCCTTGTACACCACCTTCCTGGATAACCTGTTGGAGATGGCGAAGGACACGCGACTCTGTCAGAACATGGACTAGGTCTTATCAGATGAAGACGAATGATGATGGATATGTCCCCACACGTCTGTCAAAGCAGAGTTAGACTTGGCAGTCTGTGATATGTTGTACTACAGCCTTGGAGACAAGTGAGGGATGATAACTCGTCTGGTAGCATCAATTGGTGATAAGCTACTAGGGGAGCTGCCATGTTTGGTATTGTGCCCGTTAGTTCACTCCCCTAGCGGCACTATACCACCGAATTCCCTTCCCTGTTCTTTGTCCCAGCGGGGAGGTAGGTCGCTTGATGGCGATGGTCAAGAAATATGAATATACCCGTTGAAATGTGAAAAATATTTATCTTACTTCGAATCAATAATTGTATTAATCTACGATTACTCAAACTCTTGTAAAGTCAGATTTAGTAAAATAGCAGTTTGACCACATCTTAAAAACAATAGGCTAATTCTTACTTCGCAGGCGACATCATTTTCTGCGAGAAAATACGACTTGCCTTTTCAGGTCGACAACTGTAGTCTGTCGGGTGGGGAGGCGGGTAAGTGTGAAGCCTTGCGTGGTCAGTTCTTGCTCTACCACCAGCTGCTTCAGTTGAATGTTGCCGTGCACCACCTGGGGTCCAGCTGCAAGCGAGAGAACGGCAAGAGATTCAAAGTTCCTCGCTTTCAAGGGGTGTATTAGATTTTGTGAAACAAGTGATCTTCTCCCCTAGCTAAAATGTTACATTGGAGAACAGGCCCAAGCGTTGCTTGATGACCCGCCAATAGGCACACAAAATTATGGTAATGAGGTCTATTAGTAAAAAAAATTGTTATGCACTGATATTCTTTGTGTAATACTTGTGTTATGAAACATTTTCCTATCATCTTAGCACTGCTTAGTAATAGGACTTGCCCAAGACCATCTTTCCTCATCGACATTCACAATCGTGCAAACTACGTGTTCCAAGGTTTAGACAAGTGGGTCAGTGTCAACAGTTAACTATGGTTTGACCATGAAATTTCTTTGCATTTTGCTTCATTGAAATTGTATTGTCTTCGTACAGACGGGAATGCAGGCAGACACAGTGTAGTGGCAGACGCAACATTATTCTACCTATGAATTCAGTCTATGCAAATGAATATTGTCTTCATGTAAGCAACTTTTCCCCAGAGAATAGGACCTGGTGATACTCGATACTTTCGTATCTACGAGGCACCCATTTTCTCTCGTCAGTGTCCGCCACAGAACATGGCACGACGGTACAGTACCTGCCCCACAGTCCCCGACACCTTCCCCTCACCTGGGTTCTTCCTGAGGGAGTCCAAGAAGAAGCTGTTGACGTTGACGTCGTTGATCAAGTCCGCCGTCAGACGGCCGACCTGCACCTTGTCCTCCCTCACCGTCACCTCCAGGAAGGTCTTCCTGCCTGCAAGCACAAGAGGCAGAATAATATCTTGTCAAAAGAGTAAAATGAGCCTCTAAGGATTCGATGCAGGAACTGCTCAAGAATTTGTGTTAGAAATGAAATGCAAGAAACAATTACTATTGTCCCCTACAGTAAAAACAAACCTATTGGCTGTTAATTTTTTTTCATATATGTTGGCCATTTCCCGCGTGAGCGAGGTAGCGTCAAGAGCAGCCTTAGAGGGGAAAATTCGTCACTTTACTCCTTACAGTGTTCTTTCCTTTGATAACGTAATACAGGAAGGAAGGACTTCCCAGACCACCCCTCTTAAGTCTCCTTGCACGACTGTGCGAGAACTACGACTGTTGACCCATGACCCCGCTCATAGTTTAAGGTCAGCGACCACGACTCACCTGTGATGACGGCCGTCTGGTTCAGCAGCACCCAATCACTCACCAGGACCCCGGCCACCTGCCCGACCTCGCACTCCACACTGAGGAGAGGACATCGTGTGAGCAGGTGCGACTGTAAGGTTCAGTTCAGGTGTATATCAACTACACGTGTCTCGCAGGTGTCATACTGAGGAGCTAGAGACTTATTCATACACTACTGACGTATACCAGCAGATCCTTGTGTTAGTATATCGTATGAATTAAAGAAAATGTTACCAGAAATATATTCCTTGTGTATGGGGTAAGCTAAGAAGTATAAGACGTGTACAATAAATACATCAAATATGATTGAGATGTTTTAAGGATCTATCATGAGACTCACCTCTGGGCGGCGACGCTGACGAAGGCGACGGAGGAGGAGAACACTTGAGAGGCGGCGGTGGTGAGCGCCACACTCCTGCTGAAGGCCTGGAGGTCCACCTTGTTGACCGTGGACACCACTGCCACCCTCCCAGACACGGACACAGCGTTCTGAGGACGGTAGAAGGGAGAAGTTCGATTAGTCCAGTTAACTATTCTTCACGATGTTCTACGTATTTGCGTCCAGCGTTCTGTTCTGGAACCTGCGAGAAACCTATCCATAGCTTGCTGAAAAACTGGGGATTCTAGCTTTGCATACTGCACAACTATGGAGTCCAAAACCACCCGATTTAACAATTTGGCCCATCCTCCAAACATGATCCCATTACCTCTTGGTGTTAGTTCTCTCTCTCTCCTTCTGCAGATATTACTTTGGTGTCTAACAGAGCTGGCTACGTATGTGCCCTCATCATTAGCTACACCACGTAATACTTGGAAAGGCTCTGCGTCACACACGATTACGGTGTGGCTGGTCGTAACAAGGGTGGGAGGACAGTTGTGATGGTGTTTGTTTGTTTCTTTCCCTACGCCGCTAAGTTTTGGAACAACCTCTTCCCATACCGTCTGCATTAGCAACGACTAACACCATTTTTAAAAGGTAAGATTTCCACCTCAGTTAGAACTTTTTTCACTTTCTTGTAAAGACCTGGATTACTGCCTATTATTCGTCAAAAAGGTCGAAGGACAGAAGTGTGTGATGGGAGGAACAGCCTCTCCTAGGCCAGGGGGGACGCAGCAGTACCCAGTGGCAGGACTCACCTGAAAGACCATGGGGCGGGACAGCACGTAGGGGTCGGACACGGTGACGTAGGCACTGGCCAGCACACCGTTGATGCTGGCTGCTCTCACGTCCCCGTCAACCTGGAACATAAAGTCTTCGTCAGTCACACACAAGGCGCAGCTCTGGTGTACACCTGTATATCACACGTGCTGTACCTGTTCTAAAGGTAGCCTGTGTGTTTAACAAGTGCTAGTTGATGTATATTATGACATATGTACGAACCACGACAAACTTCGCCGTACAGGTTTATCATGCAGACATTATACGGATACTGCAACAAGTTTTGTACCCAAATTAGTGTGCATTTTCATCCTTCTTACACCCAGGAAGCTGAAGCAGACATGGTCCTCACACACACACACACACACAGGTCAAATAAAGAAAAGCTACGCGTCTACTGTAGTAGAGTTAAGAAATCATAAATGCGAAACTGAAGTGCTTTATTTATTCTATCTGGCTGGGAGAAAATGGGCTCATGATTCACTTCTTGGAACAATGAAAAGGTTACGGAAAAGGCAACAGGAATTGGTCGACAGACCACCACTGTTACACTCTTCATTGCTCAACATACGTGTGCGAGGAGGTACAGAGCAGATAGGCGTGCACACGCCCCACACAATTGCACTCACCACTACAGATTGAGCGAAGACCATAGAAGACCCGAAGGAGGTAGCACTCAGGAGGAGTCCGCGCTTCTCCACTCTCAGGACGTCCACGCCGTTCGCAGTCTCCACGCTCAAGCCCGCCCTAAACGCCAGGTTCCTCACCCTAACCAGGTTATCGGCTGGAGGAGGTAGAAGACTCAGGATGAGGATTAAAATATTCGCCTAATACTACACGAATTGATATTCCCCCTAGCTAGAAATTAGAATGTTTTGACGACGTTATGGTCGTGGTCGACAGACCAAGAAACTGGCTTTTCATTGTATACAAGACTACGATTTCAAATCTAGACTTATAATTCTAATTCATTGTGGTACAACCAATGATTGAAGTCACTCGGGAAGAACTACTTAACGTATCAACTTGTGAACAGCAGAAATCGTCTTGAGCTTTCCACGCGTCATGAAATGGAACAGAACAGAAGACGGGGTCCAAACGCCAAGTGCGGAGAACCGATTAACTCGCCTTGAGGGATGCCCGAATCACACGACATTAAGTACTAGTTAACCCATCCCTTTGCAGTGCCTCTGCCGCTCGAGTTCAGCAGGCGAACACAGCAAATGACACGCCGTCTAGCATGGTTTGGGTCAGATTTTTCTTTTCCCAGCGGTCGGGGTATAGGAATTATGTACACAATTGATCATCTGTTAGTAATCAACCAAACATCACAGGTCCTTTCTTTCCGTCTTTAGGTGGTATCTATGATGAGCAACCTGCATTTGCTAATTACAGCGACTCGAAACTGTGCATTGTGTAGCTTAAGATTTATCATCCAAAGTCATTCCAGCTGAACAGGATCTATATAATACTTAGGCTAAAAGTAAGAATTGTAAGTCATGCATAATGAATAATTGGTTAGAAAAAAAAATTCCTGTGCATTTTGGGATAATCTTTGCCACATATGCAGTATTGATTGTAACGTTGTTTACTTCATGTGCCGTAACCACCGTAGTGAACTACATAACGGTCGTTGGGCCTTTTGAAAACGACCTGAAGACCATTGGGTATAATGCCGGAACCTTTATCCCAACCCATAGTGGGTCTTCCCGAAGACCAGGCCATCATACTCAAAGGGATACATCCCGCTCGGTACACTGGACCATCGACCTATCTGTCCATGGAGAAATTTCCCACCCCCTTCTCCTCCCAACTCTCGTGGCCTTCAATATAGGAGCTTCAGTTCTCTTACCACCATCCCAGCTTTATGGTCGGCGTGTTTTCCAGCATCCCTTTTGCACGTGCTGGAATGTCA
This sequence comes from Panulirus versicolor, assembly GCA_032361705.1. Classification (NCBI taxonomy): domain Eukaryota; kingdom Metazoa; phylum Arthropoda; class Malacostraca; order Decapoda; family Palinuridae; genus Panulirus; species Panulirus versicolor. Next base: position 13,806 of record JAUUDZ010063630.1, read on the forward strand.
TGGAAAAAGACTCAATACCTCCTGGAACTTGGCTGGCTTAGCTTTAAAACCCGTCGATCAAATTTTACCTGGTCTAATTTCCAGTAGAGCGTGGCAGTAAAATGACATACAAAGGAAAAGTGAAGATGATTAAGCACAATCTTTTTTTTTTAAGCTTTCTAAAGCTTGAGATACATATGGATTACCCATCTGACCCGAAGGCATGGAGACGCTTACCAATGTAGTTGATGTGGTCCCTTCCAGGTGTGAAGCGGCCGGTAGAGGACCTGACGAAGTCTTCCAGTCTATAGCCAGCCACTCTGCCCTTGACCCACGACCCGT
>JAUUDZ010063642.1:0-10210 GCA_032361705.1 Panulirus versicolor
CCAGATATCTAAAACACTTCACTTCCTCCAGTTTTTCTCCATTCAAACTTACCTCCCAATTAACTTGTCCTTCAACCCTACTGAACCTAATAACCTTGCTCTTATTCACATTTACTCTCATCCTTTATCATCTATGCATTCCAGTGAATGCCACCATGCCTTGTAACATGTGAATCTAACTTAATCCGAATTTTGCAATTATGTTGGGTGTGTTCAGATGTCAGGATTAATTTCCGACTCACATTGATGCTTATGAAATCTCTCCAGTTCAGGGCCAGATTTTCTGATCTCTTTAGACATCTGCATTCACTGTATACATTATAAACCAAGAACAGCAACTGGTGGAGAAAAGTGGAGCACCACATGTTTATATTAAACGTAGATAATGGTGTCGAGATCTTCACTGATGCCCTTTCAATGTTAAGAATGCATATCATTTGATTTCCAAATTTCACAATATTTTAGTATCATAATCTAACCTTAAATTTTCCCTATCCTCATGGTGCTACCAGTGGTGAGTTAATCAATATCAAAAGATAATTTTGAAGAGTGTTACAGCAAAACCCCACACTCTCATATTATTCTTTACAAGGTTCCGTATGAAAAACACTAATGTATCAATTCTATAAGAGGCATCACTATTCCAGACTTGTGAAATTGCATTTGTTGAACACTAGGACAAACTCACTCAATATCTAGAGTGAAGAACGATGCATTGCTAACTAGATTTTTAATATGATATATCTACATTTTTCCTAGATGTTCCTACAAAATCCTAACTCCCTGAAGTGATGCCCTTAAACTACGTATTTACCCTTTCATCATATCCCAATCCTATCCTTTAATCAATTAGCAGCCTTGTATTACAAATGCACACGAACCTGAGAGGAAAATGAAACAACATATTTAACACGAACAGGAGGCATCTTGAATTACTGTTTCTTGATGTTACAGGTACGCAAATATTATTATTTGCTCTTCCTTTCTAATTGGCATTCACTCTGTATGAAGATTATACATAACTTATTCCGATTACCACACATATTCATATAATACTATTGCTTCTATTTTAACCGTACAGTTTGTTGGAGTTCTATGATCTAATATCTGGCATGTTCTTCCAGTTAATTGGAGTTTAAACACACGTTAACGAAGACCGGAGCTTTTGCTATGTGCGAGTGAGCCTTGTTTGTTTACGTTTTGCTCGTTCCCGCCATGAGGTACTACGAGCTTAGCTACATTATCTTCATCCTTATGACCCAAAAGAATCTACTGCCTATATTGAAAGGTCTGTGGATTTTCATAGGACTAACCTAATTTTCACCTACGTCTTGCACTTTATTACTGAGTCTGGCTATACATTCGTTGTGATACTGGTATTTAGTTGTTGTGGCTGAGGAAATTTTCTTTCAACAACTAGTTGTAAAGATCAATGGAACTTTCTTGACAACCGTTAATTTTCCGGTATGAAGAAAGCCTTGTCATAAATTGTCTTCGTTTTATTTTCAATGTCTCCTAAATTTAATGATTTTTTTTGTCTTTCTCAAGTGATTTCAACTTTCCTGCTTTAGTTCTGTATCTCGATAAAAGGTCTGGTTTCCCTAAGTTGAACATTGTATTCAAGTACCAGGAATTCTTTTTGTCTTTTTGTAGCTTGGTTAATAAACCTGAACAATGTATTTAAGTATCACAAATCCATATGAAGTGAAAACGTCATATGCCGATGCTAGAAAGAATGACTTATAGGCGGGTGCGACGTAAGAATATACTAAAAACTGATGAATGAAGATATGCCTCATCTAATTGAACAACAAAGTATGCAGACTAGATTTAAATGATTAACTTCCATAGTATGAATGGTTCTACTTTGTTACACTGCGAGTTGTGTAAGACGCTGAATCCAATTGCTTCATCTTATGTAAAAGGGAAATTAATTAAGTTCAGAAAATGGCTGGAAACAGTCTGAAGTCCTTCACAATTAGGGTGTGTACTTTTCAAGTATTGCTCAATACCTGAAACATTTAATGATGGTGTAAAAGGGACTAGGTTACTGAAAGTTTCACCTTCCTTTCCCAAGGATGTTAAAATACATGTTTATTACCTGAACAATATACTAAACAAAACACCTTAATAAGATATAACATAGCACTTGTAACAAATAAAATTTCATCATACAACTTCCAAATGGAAAAAAAAAAAATCCTGGATATAGAGGAAGAGGTCTTGGGGTCATAATTCAATAATATTTTACAAGTGAACCATTTCTGTCTATACTAGGAACCCAAGAACTTAGAAAATTAGGTGATATCTTTATTTCAACTTAATTCTGCTGCCATAAACATGGGGTGAGAGGCGCAAAAGACCTTAACAAAACAAAATATAAGTCAAATAACACTTGATCAATTGGCAGTATCTGTTTTCTACTTTCTGTCTGATCCTTCTTTAAGTACAAAAAAAGAAAAAAAAAAAAAAAAAAATTAGACATGCCATTATAAGGAAAACCTTATACTCTAAGCATGATATGGATTTAAGGTTGATAAATTAAGCAATTTCAATCCACAAATAGGTTATTCAGTAAGGGATGAGAATTTATGGTGTGATCTTAATGATACAACACAATACAGTACCTGAGCACTTTAATAGTGTTTGGAAGGAGAGGAACTTTTATTTCCCTTCTACATGACACAAACTCTACAATTCTTAATATTCTAGTAGTTAAGATCCATTTCAGCAACTAAAGTCTGGGTCTTGGTTTGTGGTCATTCATGCTTTTGCTTTGTCTTTTATCTGTAGAGGACAGAAAGAATGAAAGTTATGATAAAACATACAAAAACAAGTTACAGACAGCATGTACCTGTAACAGACTGCATATATAATCCCCCATTCATATCCTCTCATAATGAATATCTAATCCTCTTGTATTCTCTTATCAAGAATATACAAACAACCTTCAATTTCCTAAATATGTCTCCTCCACTAACCTCATTTGAAAATCCTTGATCTTTCTACACTCATTCTTTTCATGAGAACATACAAACCAACACTATGATATTTATTTCATTAACAACTCCTTTAGCATTATTCTGTAGTCATTCTACTCTAACCTCTTCATTCCTTACTTTACCCCATACCCTAGTCACTCATCCCTCTTTCTAAAACTACAGCTCTGCAGTCTTGTTAACATGAACTGATATATTGTTCTCTCATATACTAGACAAGAAACAATAAGAAAAAAAAATCAGGAAAGTATTTGTGACAAGATATCCTTGACAAATCTTGTCATGGAGCATATCAAAATCTTCATACTCTTGCAGATCTTGAACTTTTCTTTCATGCTAGAAACTGAAGATGTGGTTTTATGTGAACAAGTATAGTTCAGAATAGAAAATGAGAAAGCAATGCATTCACAGAAAAAGAAAAAAGTGCCTATAAAATCATTCCTTCTGCATGTTTTTTATTCCCCTAAAATGAGACACCTTATGGCCTTGATCTCTGAACCTTATCTCCGGAACTTAATAATATATACATTTTATGTAGTATGAGCGATACAAGTTTGGTTTACATATGTTTATAGATTGTTTACAAAATTATTTAGTAACACTTTATTACAAAAGAACTTGTGACCTTAACCTTTGACCCCTCACCTTGAAATCTTCATCAGATATAAAACTTTATGTAGCAATGTTGGTAAAAATTTAGTCTTTCTCTGCTGATCCAGTCCTCAAAAGTTCTCAAATTTTGTTCACACTATTTACTATTTACAATGAAAATATATGTTCAGCTCTAGCAGGGACATTTGGAAAACTGTTGGAAGGCTTCACAGATATGTAAAGAACAGACAAATAACACATGTAAAAAACATGCTAATGAACAGATAAACAGAACAGTAAATCAGAACTGTTGTTCAGTTGTTAACAGGGTTTTGCATGAAAATGATTATAAACCAAACAAATGAATAATTCTAATTTACAGCATAAGAACAATGAAGACTGTAGAAAAAAATCACTTGGCAATTGTATTCTTCTTCTCTTTCTTTAACAATCGCTCCTGCTTTCGACAGGCGAATCGCAATTCACTTTGTAGTTCTTGTTCATGAAGCCCCTCTCCAATTAGTCGATCTGGGGAGCAAAACATGAACTTAAAAATGTACAAAATATTGATCTTAATAGTCCTTTCATTTCACAGTGCACCTAAACCTAAGAGTTTTGCAAGGTCTCTATAACATATATCCATCTCAGAGATATTGGTATAAGTATTATAGTTAACTATAACAGTGAAAATTCCCTTCTGCACACACATCCATAGAGAGGGATGAAAGAACAATGTGCTATACAAATTCTTTACACAGTAATTCATTCTGAAGGTGAGAGAATTAGTTAATCCTAAATCAACAAAATATATGGAAAAGGTATCCTTGTTTTGCTATGCTGGTGCAAAACTCATAACAAGTAAAGCAAAATTTTGTGTATTTGATGCAATCATGCACATATATCTTTATGAAATAGCATTAGTACATACACAATATGTCCTAATTTTTTTTTTGATTAAGGAACAAAGATGCATTACACCTACTGATAACAGATACTTCACATGAAAAATCCTGCTGTGATGAAATCCTTTTCATCTTGTCTGTACTAGTTTGATGTTTTCTATGTGGAAAGGTAGTGCCAGGAGCAGATAAACATGCCTCATTTCCTCATATGCTTTCCCTAGCTGTCATGTATAATGCTTTGAAGACAGAAATTCCAAACCATAGCCAAAGCCCACAGACCGCTGACAGAATGTGGCCTTCTGTACATGATTACACCCCACTTGTTGTATCCTATGAAAGTTTCTCATTCTCCTATATGTTCAGGCCCCAACAACTCAAAGCCTCTTTCTGTTCATCCTTCCATCTCTTTCTTGGTCTACCCCTCTCCCTTGCTCTTTGCACTTTCAACATGTACATTCTCTCTTCAACAACCTTTCAATATGTCCAAACCAATTCAGCACACCCTGCTCAGCTCTTTCAATCATACTCAGCAGGAAACCACACCTCTTACACCAAAATTTCCGTCATCATTTCATTTCAAATATATGCACCTTCTTTCAATCTTTTGTAATTAGGGTCCATAACTCACACTAATGATTAGAAAGATACTTTGCAGAAATAGTAACTGCAATGTATATCACTGACCTTTTAACTTATCCAACTTTTTCACAGCTTTTTTCTTGATGTAGAATCCATTGTATTTGACAATGTCTGGGTCATCAGCATAGTTAATGTTAAGGTACTTCCCTGGAACCTTCTTTCTAGGCTTTACAAATTCTTTTTCACCTTGTTTTTTTGATTCATATTCATACTTTTTCTCCTTTATTTTTCTAAATTTTAAATTTCGTTCAATCTTTTTCATGAAGCGATGGAATGATTTTTGCTCCGTTTTTGTTAGTTCTGCTGATCCATTACCATCATTTCTAGCAGCATAAATCTGCTTCAGCTTTCTTTTTGAAATTGCATTTAGTGTTGGATCAGCAGTCTCCCCCACCCAAAATCGTTTATACTGGGTCATCATATCATTCTCTTGAAAATTGAGTGGAGAAACAGAGTTGAAAGTTTTTTTATCATAAACCTCTTGTACCTTCCTTTTCTTATTTTCTTGAGCATGCTGCTTTTCGGACTTAGCCACAAATTTTGTTGTGGCTTTATTCATTGTTTGCCTACTCTGGAAGAGAAAACAGATTGTTAGAAAAAGCTTGAAAATTTTGAAAAATAGTTTGCCTATGATTGTTAAATGTCTCATGTCCTAACACTAATTTTCATTTCATTCTCATAGCATCAACGTATCACTCCAATTTTCAATGAAATACACATATAATGTAAGAAGCACATGCCTTTTATGTGTTCCATTTAAATCTAGCCTAGAATAACAAGGGTCTTACAGTCAAAACAGGGGGAAAAGATTGCACATATGCCAAAGTATTTTCCAATCATGAATAAATAAGACTGCAATTCAAGGTTTAATTCATACTGGGCCATCCATTTCATATAAGAGGCACATCCCATCTATGTGTTCCAACTACATTTAGCCAGGACCATCAGTGTAAAGTATATGGTGCATTTATGAAAGTAATTGCAGTGCAAAAGTTTGTTTTTGCACTTGTAGTGTCCATCATCATAAGGCAGTTTGCCAAAAGTATTTACTGCTTAAACAAATTTTGATAAAGTTCCAGTTTAAGGGCACTTATAGAAATGGAAGAAATGTGTATCAAAGCATTCCTTGTACTTATCAGAAGTGATTCAGATTGGGAGTGTGCTTTGGAGCATTATTTTTTCATCCTTCAGCAATCAATAATGATAAGTAGGAGGGATATGATCAGGTAAAATATGCTGTAAAATTAAAAACTTCTAGAAATTAACAGAACCTACAAAAACGTCACTTAATTTCCCAGGGCAATCTAAAGATCCCTTACCTAAGATATTATTTGAAATAAGATGTTATAGTTAGTATGTCTACATTTTACTGTCAGGAAATTCATTCACTGACTGTCTTTGCTGTGTTTGCTTTCCCCTGCAGCATACAGTCAATGTAATAGAAGGATGACAATGCCTTTAGAATATTTCAACTATAATTCTGAAATTTAAAGTAAATATTGGCTTCTAGGTGAAGTCAGTTGAGGTTTTTATAGGATCTGTTCATTTATACAAGTGTTTCATTTTTAACCTACACTCTCCCTGATCATCATAGCCATCTTCATCTTTTTGCCTTCTTTCATACTTGATCACTGTTCCCGCATCAGTGGGGTAGTGCTTGGAAGAGATGAGAAAAGGCTGCATTTGATCTTGTTCATTCTCTAGCTGTCATGTGCAATGCAACAAACCACAGCTCCATGTCCAAAACCATGCTCCACTGACATTTCCATGGCTAATCCTAAATGCTTTACATGCCTTGGTTCGGTCTATTGACGGCACATCGATCCTAGTATACCAAATCATTCCAATTCACTCTATCCTATGTAGGCCTTTCACCCTTACTCAAAATCTTTTTTGTTCCATCCTTACAATTCCAATGTGGTCGCCCTGTTCTTCTTCCATTCACTTTGACACATAACTTTAATAACAACCTTTCCTCATTTATTCTCTCCATATGTCTGAACCATTTCTGCACACCCTCCTCAGATCTCTCAACCACCCCCTTTTTATTACTGCATCTCTCTTTTACTCCTTCATTACTTACTTGATCAAACTACCTCATAACACATATTGTGCTGAAACATTTCAGCTCCAACAAATCCAACCTCCTCCACCCATAACTTGCACCATTATCACTTAAATCATACTGTGCAAGGAATAACATTGCCCCAAATCATAGCCCAAATCACTTCTAAGTACAGGTTGTACCTCTTTAATCCGGCAACCTGGGACCTAAACATGGTTGGACCACAGAAAATGCCAGAATACGGGAACTGATCCATTTAAAGGCCCTCGGACGAACACTCTTACCAATTACCATCAGCTTGGTTTTATGTGTTCCTGTAGCACTGCTGCACCCAAAAAATATTACCCCAAACTTTGGATTCCTTATCTCCAGATGGAGACTCCTCAATTTCTTGGGCAAGGGTTTTTCATGGTATACAAAAGCCAATACAGGGCAGATTTGTCAGCATTATACACTTGTTCTGGGACTATGAGAAATTAACAGAACTGTTAATTAGCTTAGCTGCAGTGTAAACAGATTTTGGCGCTGTAACACTGCTAACACTGGTGGCAGATACACAAACTAATGGAGACAGATTCAAAATGTGCCAGACCACAGAGTGCTAGATTAGGGAAGTGCAACCTGTATAAGCAGCCCATTAATATCCATTTCATCCAAAGTCATACATTACCTCTGTGATACTCACAAACTGGAACTTAAAGTTTTGGGTTACAACTTGCAAAATGCTTACGTGACAAAATGTCTTAATTCTGGTGGAACAGCCCTAAGTTCAAGCCATCTGTTCTTATATGTTGTCCCTGGCATCCCCAGAAATGTTTGGGGGTGTGAAATGCCCTGCTTTGGGAGAGAATCAACTAAAATGTTCAGGATTATCAAAATCAATCTTCATAAGCAACATGACAGCTCAGACCTTTTGCTGCAGTAATACAGACATTGCATAAAAATTAAAGGTAAGATATTATTCTGAACTCTAACATTTTTGTTAATCATAATAAGAGTAACATTCATGTAAATCAGCCCTACCCTCAAATACAATTCTGTGTTGTTATATACTGACTATATAAATATCATATTCTTATTGACGATGCAATAATATGAAACTATCTTTTTAATGAGTTATAAAATTATAAAACAAAGAGCACTGCACCATTCAGTGTCATATATAAGCATTCAGAACATACAAATATTGTTCTTCACTGGTCTGTAAAGCCGTAACTGACAGAACAAACTGAAATCAATTTGCTCTATTTCAATAGATGCCTTGAATGTCTCAAGTATTGCTTACAACATACATACTTTATAATGTCTTGAGTGTTTGTAATTTACATCAGTCTAAACACAGTCAATACTCTTTACTTTTCAGTTACCTCCTGAAAAAAGTGCTGCTTCTAGAAAAAGTCTGATGTCTAACCATAAAGATTAAGAAGTACTATTCAAACTGCCAGTGACCCTCATCTTATTAATGTGGAAAGTAATGCAGATGCGACATTTATTTTCTGTACCTATACCGTTAAATTCAGGAATTTTTTATTTCACTGAGTTGGAGCAAATCACAACAATTTTGATAAAACAGAACTACGTGGATGGCACTGACAAATACCACTGAAAGGATTCTAAAACTGTTCACTGGTCTGAGCTAAAATAAAGGTCCTACTAGTATTTGTCTTCTTTAATTCCTCATTGCTATGAGCCAATATTAGCTAACTGTGTGCTGCAGTGCTACAATGGCATTCAGAGAAGAAATTAACAGCATAGGAAATTTAGTTGGGATATTTTTTTCACTGGTATCAAATAAGATGATAGCAGTTGTTAAATGTAAAAGATGGTAGCAATCAATATCAACAGAACCTATATAAATCCTAGCTTTTTTGCTGAAATCATAGCAGAAATATACTTTGCCATAAGAATATTTGTCTCCTATAGAGGGTGGACTGTCACATGTTTAACATTTGGTGCTATGCTGACAGGGTATTTTCACGAGTGTGACTAGTATATGTTGCTAGAATACTGAACAGCAAGTTAAATCCTGACTGCTAGGGAGGTAAAGTGAAATGTACATAGGTAATGTTGATTTCTTTCAAGTGTACTGCCTGCATTTATACTGACTTCCCAAAAAGATTCCAGAAATATCACTATTGTTCTAATTCAATATAATACATTACGAAGGACATCTAATCAGCCCTCTCCAAGTAGTTCTGCAATCACTATGAAGTATATCGAGCATCTAAAACATATGTAACCAATTCCGAAACGTAATAGCCATGCCGAGCTAAACTAGACAATTACCATGCTGCTGAACCAAAAACCCTTTCTGTAAAGGCTTTTAGAACTCTCTATCAACTTTGTGCTCAGTTAAGCAGCAACCTTTCATCAAACTGTTTTAAATGTTGAAAGCATTCAGCTATTTTCGCTTTAACAGCAGCTGATAATCTAAAATATAATATTTGTTTTAGAAATGCAAGTTTGCTTTCCTCCACATTCAGTCACGCGACGGGAACGCATTCGGTGTCTAGCTTCTAATTCCAGAGTTACTGGTCTAAGTTCATAGGTCATGATCAGAGGCTCTACCACTGGTCTTAAACTACCTTAACGTAACATAGAAGCATAAATCAAACAATATAAAATACAATCTTTGTACAATCAACTGTCGGTGCCAAGTAGTCGGCACAATAACAACTTTACATTAGTGTATTTACGTTCACGAAGGTTTTGCTAAAACTGAAATACAAAACTGGTGGTATCCTGCTAAAAACATAAAAAATAATACACCAGCAAATAATCTTCTATACGTACCTTAAACTTGTACATCTTGGGAAATGATGTTTTATTTACAAATACTCTAATTCTTTGGAGTCGTTAAGGCATCTTCCTGAGGGGAAATTCGGCTGGAAAAATAGTCACACTTGTCTACTCAATATTTCACAAAAATATTTCATCGTTTAGTTAGTATTCATCTCCATTAATTAAATATAATCACAAAATAATCTAAGAACAGATTTACAACACACACATTA
>JAUUDZ010063653.1:0-10209 GCA_032361705.1 Panulirus versicolor
GTGTGTAATTGATCTCAGGTTCAGTGATAATTTGTGAAGCTGTGATGCTGTTACACAATGATAGATAATAGAGGTGAAACCCTTAGCAATCAAATTTGTTTGTGACATAAACTGCCAGAAATATCAAACATCTCACTGTGTATGCCAATCTACAACTGAAATATCTCATATGCCTGGCAGCAGAACAGCACAAGTAACTTGTGTCTCATCAGGTTGAGTCGTATATCACTGTATTTAGAAAATTATGTTCTAGTCATTCATAATCACAAACTTATGGAGTTCTTTTTTGATATTTGAGAATATCCTTCATACAGAATGTACAGTAGATGTCAGGAATGCTGCAGTGAAAGGATTAAGATATATCTAATTTTCCATCCACTGAAGTGAGGTTTTTGGCCTTATGAGTGCCTCATTCTCAAAAGAGCTCTGTACATTGGTGAGTAATACTGGTTTTGAAGAATGGAAAGACATTTCTGTGCTGTAGACAGAGCCCTATTAGCATCCATTCTCTGCTGTAGACAGAGCCCTATGAGCATCCATTCTCTGCTGTAAACAGAGCCCTCTGAGCAACCATTTTATCTTCCTTCCATTCTTTTCTCTCATTCCTCTTTCCTTTTTGAAAAACATTTCTGGATTTTCTGGATATCTGACAGTAATAGGCCTAAGGCACAGATGCCAGTGGTTGGTGATTGATGGTATTAGCTGGTGTTATTAGCCACTGTGTCTTCCATCTGTGATGTCATAACCCTGGGCAGAATGCAATAACTTCAAGTCTGTGAATGAGCATCTGCTGGTCTCATATGATTTACAATGGTTGAAGGTGGTAAATCTTCATGCATGCACCTTATTTTGGGGGATTACATGGTGTTATAATCCCTGCCAACTTGGTAAGTGCTCTTTCAGATTTTCATAAGGTTTTACTCAGAGTAGAGAAGTGGTTTTTCATTATTCGGAACATATATTTCTATAACTCTTATACCTGCTACTCTTATATTTAGCTATGAAAGATTGATTCAATATACTTGTTTGGTTGCAACATATACAGTCTTTTAGTGTTAATCAGATGATTTTTCATGTCATTATTGAGTCTACTCTCAAATCCATAGAGCAGATGAGGTACATGCAGTCTCTCATATCACCCATACAGAATGTACCCTCAACCAAAGCTTAGTATTAGTGAAACATAAACTTATGCACTTCTCTAAGTTTTCTTACTTTATTGTTTTTGTGTCATGATGGGGACATTATTGAGGTTCTTTATGAGTCATGCTGTCACAGTATCCTAGATATTAATTGGTTCACTCTTTACAGTAAACATACACGGTGTACACGGGAACAGGCACCATACAGATTGATAGCTGGAAAGGAATATATTACAGAGACCTGCCTTGGCTTATCTTTCCAGATATCACCAGATGCATTTTTTCAAGTAAGTTGTGAAGTCTTAAAGGATGTCTTTAATTATTTCCTAATATTATGTTATGAATGTTTATCTAAAATATCAGCACTGGTAACTCTAGATTTTCCTCTGGTGAGCACTATGTGCTAACCTTGCCTTTTGGCAAGATAATAGAAGCAATAGGTAGAAGTATTAGGTAGGAATATTAGGCAGGAGCATGAGGTAGAAACGTTGGGTAGAAGTTGTTGGTGGGAACATTAGGTAGAAGTTGTAGGTTGGAACATTAGACTGAAAAATTAGGTTGGAGGTGTCTGCACACTGTGCTGGAGTTGCTTTCTGCCAGTGACCTTTCAAGGTGAGGCATTAAAGGCTAAGATGCTGCAATGGATTTTACCAGTTTACTGAGACTTTTGCCATGGTTACCCACTTGAGGGAGCTTCTGCAGGGAATGGGCATCTGAGAATAGATAGATAGGAAGTGAATTGTGTGAGGAGAACAAGAGAATAGATGAATGTGACAGTGAGTAGAGTAGATGGAGAATTAGAAAGAAGTAAAGAAGAGGTGAAAAAGAGGTAGATGGAATATTTTTAAAGACTGAAAAATCTGCCCTTCTCTGTTCCTTTTTTTTACTCTAACTCTGCTATAGATGATTCCACATGTAGTCCTCCTCTCACATTATTTCATACTGAACAAAGTATGATAAAATAATAAAAAATGTATACACGTGTACACATTTATACGTGCTTGCCTTCATCCATTCCTGGTGCTATCCTGCCCCACAGGAAACAGCATCGCTTCCCCCTGCATCAGTGAGGTAGCGTCAGGAAAACAGACAAAAATGGCCACATTCATTCACACTCAGTATCTAGCTGTCATGTGTAATGCACTGAAACCACAACTATCCTTAGGGCTAGGGGAGAAAGAATACTTCCCTCATATTCCCTGCATGTTGTAGAAGGTGACTAAAGGGGGCGGGACTTGGGGGGCTGGAAACCCTTCCTTCCTCTTATTTCAATTTCTAAAGGGAGGGGGGGGGGGGGGGGTTAATGTTCTGTGAAATGAAATACTCCTCAGATGACAGCATTGTCAAGCATAAACTGTAAATTTTTGAAGAAACGAATTTTATAGTACAGCCCAGTGAAGGGGAAATGCCCTTCTAAGGTGGTTATATTTCGATTTGTCCAAAAAGTAGCACAAAGTCAAACGACAGTTATCAATTTAGCACAACAGGGTTGAAAATTCAGTAGACTTATCAACTTATGGTAATAAGTTGCCTTGGAGGTCTCCTCTGTTGCTAGGAAGGTGCAGGAAACAAATTCTGCTCCTCAGTACCTTCATAACTCCACAGCAACTATTATAAGTATACAACCCATGACCTGAAGGTTGTACATATATGATGACTCTGCAGAAAATATGTAGATTGTTTGAAAAGCTAAGTTATTATATACAACACATTTGATATTTATCGGTTGGTGTGGGAATGAAAAGGAATAACAGGAGAAATGTGAAGAAATAAGTGATTTCAGTGGAATTATGTAGCTGCATTTGTATTTCTGTTTCTGGATTTTGATGGTTGAACCCACATCCATCATGGGATTTTAAGGTATTGAAATTCCATGCTGATTGTCCTTGACAATATTGAATAGATCCTCAGACCTGATTTTAAAGACTAAAAGTTGTAAAACATTTTGATGCAATTATAGGCCTCATTGTCAAAACACAAGTATATATGTATGCCTAGCTAGATTTAATAGCTCTTATTAATGATTGAATTTATAGCAGCTGGCCAAAATGAAATTATGTGATGAGTGTAACTTTTTGAGGATCTCTTTTTGTAGTTGTGTTTCATTATAAACAATATGGAACTTGCAGGTTAACACTAGAGGAGCTGAAGTGTTGTATAGCACAATGAAGGATATAGCAGAAGTTTCCCCCATCTCAACAGTTCTTGACATCTGCTGTGGAACTGGTGAGTTATGACTTATCATACATGTTGACTGATGATCTGTGAGTGAATGAGTTATGTAATATTTTTTTTCCAACTGTGGCTGTAGGCTGTTAGTGACATCTTTGGATAGTTGGTGGAATCATATAATAACCAGGGTTTTACACAGTCAGGAAGCATTAAATCTCTCTTATGGCAGGCAAATTTGAGTGCTTATAGTCTTTCTTTGTCACCTAGCCATGTTAATTTGGTATAATCTTGTTGCTCTCCTTTGGACCTTTGTGGAGTCGTCCATACAACTTTTGGTTGCTGATCATATCTAAGCCTTCAGTTGCAAAGACTTGACACATTTACATAAGATTTCCCTGCTGCTTTGGATTTCATACAGGTTAAGCAGGTGTTATTGCAGTAAGAAATATTAGTGTATGAAAAGTGTGAGCCTTACCAGATATGCATAAGGGTAAAAATAGATTATGGAAATTAGAAAACAGAGAATGGTAGTAGTTACAGTGACAAGATAAAAAGGAATAGGAAGTAGTAATCTTTGAAAAATGTCACTTTTGAGGGTGTGTGGCAGATCGCTTAGTGTTTTGGAAGTATGAATATGACTAAAGAATTGAAACACAAAATGAATTAGTTGGTATTTTTCCCTGTGATTATCATTCTGTGCATGATTAAAGCCAGGAGATTGTCTTTATGCATGATAAATAGAATATTCCAAGAGTGATTTACATGAATTTTAGAAAGTATAAGATTTTTTTTCTGATTTATATGATCTTTGTCATGTTACTCTTCATCTAATTATCCTCATCAGGTACTATTAGCCTGGTTTTGGCACCTCATGTTCGTGGTACCATTGGCATCGATGTTACTTCAGGGGCTGTGGAAGATGCTAAGAAAAATGCTTCCCAAAACAATATTTTTAATACAAACTTCTTAGCAGGAAAAGCTGAAAAGGCATGTAACTGTAAAAGTAATTTTTGTGTTTAGTACTAGTAGCCATGCTTATATAGGGTAACATCTTTGGCAAATATTATTGTGTCATTCAGAAATTGATTTCTAGTCCTCCTTTTCATCTACTCCTTTCCCCACTCTCTTACTCAACTTGAATGTGACACCTCTTACCCTCTTGTATGTTCATTCCCTGATTGCTCAAAATCTTTTTCACTCTATCCTTCCTCCTCCAATTTGATCTCCTGCTTCTCTTTGTTCCTTCCACCTCTGACACATATATCCTCTATGTCAATCTTTCCTCACTCATTCTCTCCATATGTCCAGTCCATTTCAACACACCCTCTTCTGCTCTTTCAACCACACTCTTTGTATTTCCACTTATCTCTCTTACCCTTTCATTTCTTACTCAATCAAACCACCTCACACTACATATTATCTTCAAACATTTAATTTTCAATACATCCGCCCTCCTTCGTACAACTCTATCTACAGCCCATGTCTTGCAACCATATAACATTGTTGGAACTACTATTCCTTCAAACAAACCCATTTTTGCTCTTCAAGATAATGTTCTCTCCTTCTACACATTCTTTGTTGCTACTAGAGAGAGAGAGAGAGAGACAGAGAGAACATTAACATGATGGCCTTGATTAGGGCCTCAGCTAAAAATAAAAAGGAGAGAAGGGAGGGGTGTTTTGCATTTAAGAGAAAAGCCATATGTGAGATGCTTGTAGTGTGCGTTGAAGTAGGTGAGGGGGTTTGCGCAACTTCAGCAGTTATATTTAACAAAGGGCACTTGCAGTAAACTCAACCCTTAGAGTTAACATTATATGCTTGAAGTGAATATGCTTCGCATCAGCATGGAGCATTGATCCTGAACAGGATGAGAGCTTGGGATTGTATTGAATTTTACTGAACAGGAAATAACCTAGATGAACTTGGTGCATTAGTAGTTTAAAAAGAAAAGTTTTAATTTTAAGTGATGTATTATTGCCTTGGTAGTGAAATCACTGGATCTGAATTGCTCAGGTGAATCAGTCTCTTATCCCTGATGACATTAGGGATTTGTATGTAGGCTGTGAAATCTCACGTGGCTCATTATATAGGAAGAGATGATAAGGGCCCCTGCTTGAGTAGTGAGGACATGAAAGGTGGTCTGTGACTGGTTAATGAAGATGCATTGGATGTGCAGTTAATATATTTAGGTTTCTGCTAGATTTCAGTAGAACAAACCTAGGATAACATTATTTCAGTAACAGTAGATATGTATTCTAATTTGCTCAATATCTTCTTGTGGTGACTTTTCTTTTTTAAATACATATACTCTGTTGCAGATATTACCAATACTGAGTCAAGAATTGAATGAGTACGTGGATGTTATTGCTGTTGTCAATCCTGCACGAGCAGGGCTTCGTAAGTACTACATGCTGTCTTGTAATGTCACTTTTTATGCTTTTACACTGATCCACTTTTCAGGTGTCTTTTTCTCATCATAGTTTACTTTAACACAATTTTATATTATTTAGATAATCATCCTTTTTTATATCCTAAGGGGACTAAGGTATATATACATGATTATTATGCTTTTGTCATTCTTGCCAGAGGTGACTTTTCACTTGTGGTGTAGCCTTAGGGATGAGTTTTTAGCACCTCTTGTTTTATTGACATAGCAGTTGCCTAACTGGTTTTCCTGGGTTGACAGGATCCAGCTTTTTGGGGAGGGATGATGTTGTAAGGAAGATAAAGAAAAGTGCCTAGATGGTGAACTCAGCCATGCTAGTGTGTTTTGAACTGTCACTTCTAGACACAAATTTTTTGCTTCCAAGCAAGAATATGTGCCTTTTCTTCCTAAGGCTACTTCTGGTGGAGGAAGAGTATCATCCAGAACAGAAATAGAGAAAATTTCATTGAATATAAGGACAGTGTGAACAAGTTGCAGCCCTTCACTCTCAGTAACACAGGTTAACTGAGATGGTAAATTGTCATCTGATCTACAAATGTGCCATGCTGCCTGACATGCAATATCTCTACCATAAGCGAGTAATAGGATTTGCTTCACAAATAAAACCTGATTCATGAGAGCCTTATTTTGAATGGTAATCTTTGGATTTTTTTGCAGACTGTATATAGTAGTTGTAGGAGGGTTTGAAGTTATATGGCAATATTTCAACATTAGAATGTGTTATATCATTACATTATTGACTTTTTGCTAGGTGCATTCAGCAGCGCACTTTGTGAATGAATTGACGCTGTTGCAACATTTATTTTTTTAAACTTTTTAAACTCTTTCATAGCCACCATAAGCAAAATCTGAATAGTAATGCATTAGATAGTATGATTAGATGTAATTTTGCTGATAAGTTTCTTGGACTGGAGTAAGTTCTTCAACAAGCCTGTATTCCTTTTTGCTTATTGATGATGATACAGCCTCACCAAAGATAACTTTTCCCTTGAAGTGTAACCACATGCTGGTGCCTCACCAAAGATGACTTTTCCCTTGTAGTGTAACCACATGCTGGTGAAGTCTGGTAGTACTGGCTTTTTCTTTTGCAACTATTTTTGGAAATTCATAATTCAGAGAGTGAAGGGTTTTCTGCCTTTGGTTGCCTCTTATGGTATGCTGGAGATACATGGGTAGGTCTGACTCCTTCAATATTATTTCCATTTTTAATTTTCATGGGTGTGGATACTCAGATGCATACTTATATGTGTGATTTTTCATTGTCTCCTCCTGGATATACATATTTGATTGTGTATATTTTGAAAAGGATTTCAGTTGTGAACACTGAGACAAAATATTTATCTAAAAAGGAAATCATCTCTGTTATCGTTGTTGAGGTGCCTTAATCATAAGATAATGAGTGAAACGTATTTGAGAAACTTAAAATTATAAGCAGAGTCAACAAAGGACCTTTTAACTGACTTCAGGTTTAAAGCAGGGATAGGTCAGGCATATATTAAGTTGTTTTTGCTTTGTGGTTTCACATGGGAGTTAAGGATTAATGGTGATAATGAGGATGTTAGCTAGAGTTGCTGGCAATGGTAATTAATCTGAAAGGCTTTTACAATGAATGAGCCTGCAATAAAAGTACAGTGGCTGTTTAGGCTGGGGGAGATAACTTTTTTAATGCATTTAAGACTGAAAGGCTTAGGGAAAAATTATTGGGAGTGCTTAAAGGGCAGGAAAGATATAAGTAGTAGTACATCTTTAGGAAAACATTCATGGGAGGGTTTATAGTGTGAACAAGTGTTTGGTGGCCAAGATTTAAGGAATTGGTTATGAATGATTACGTATTTATGCTGTAAAAGGAGGGAGATTTACATTTGTGGTACCCCATTTCTTGACCACTTTCTTCTATCATACAACCTCATGAATTTAAGTATGCTGTCTTCATTAACCGTGTCCTCAGTCAGTCTGTTCCAATCATCCACCAATCTTATAGTATAAAGGTATTTCTTTACATCCTTATTTACATGGTACAGGTTACTATGTTCATTAGTAGCAAGAGGCATGCTGAATCTCAAATTTAGGACAAAATGTATATCATACATCAGAACTCTTTCTCCTAGTATATTTTGTCAGCTTGTCTTATTCTTCCTTATAGATCCAGATGTTATTCGAACAATTCGACAGTGTGAAGCCATCAACAAGTTGGTTTACATAAGTTGCAAACCAGAAGGTTTTGCAATGGAGAACTTTGTGAAGCTTGGGTCAACTGTGGGCAAAGGAACAAAGAAAGACAAGTCTTTTCCATTTGTTCCAAGGTATGCTGTTCCTGTTGATATGTTTCCACACACTGAACATACAGAGCTGGTTCTGTTATTTCAGCGAGTCTCTGCTTAGACAGGCTGGTTCTTTTCTTTCATTATGTAATTGTATGTATTTATTAAAGACTATTGTAACCTTTCATACAAATTTATAAAAAAAGTATTAAGATGTTATAAACAGCCTTTTGATCATGATTCCTACATATTTTATCAGCTCATTTTAAATTTTGTATACTAATAGGAGCTAGAGATAATCACACAAAATCCATTCAGTTATCATGTATTTCCTTACACCTGGATAAACAAATCTATGATTCATTAATTCCTGTTTCCCATACAGTAACAGCAGCCTAGATGTGAACTTTCACTGTTTATTCTGATGCATTTGAAATTCCAAATGTACACAGCATTTCCTTGTGTCCTTTAACCAGCTATCCAGTACCTTTTATTATTATTTCATATTTTCCTCATTTCCATCCTTATTGTTTTTCTTTAGAAACCTGTGATATATATGTATATTGTTGGCATCATACTATTCTGGACTTTTTAAATTGAGGTTATTGTTACTCCTCTCTGTGATTCCTGTAAAACTTGTATTTCCCAGAATCTGAAGTTTAAATTTACTGTCTTAGGCATGTTATCTTTTTTCTTTTCCTTCATGCATTTGTGCTCTTTTCTGTGGGCAGCTACTATAATGAAGACTGAATACTTCCTGCTCAGTTACCTGACACACTTCCCATTTACACACACACACACAAACACATACACACACACGCATCACAACATTTTATAAGACATGGTTCAACCAGATGGATGTGGCCAGCTTTCTGAGTGCTGTGGGAACCCCATAGAAGTTGGATGGGGCTCTTGGGGCAGGGAGGTATAAGGAAATGAGGATAAGGATTTTCAAAATACATTAGAAATAGTACATTTTGAAAAAAAAAAAGAGATCAGACATGGGCCTATAACACATTACATTAAAGTGCATTGCTTTTCGATGCAAAATGTTGGCGGGTATGGTTTTGTATAAGCATTTTACCTCGAATGAGGAAAATGCTAAATTTTCAGTGGGACAATCGTTACATTCAGTGATCTGCAAACATGACGTGTTGAGAGGAACACATAGATATGTTTAAGAAATGACTAGACAGAAACCTCCCTTTAAGAGAGCATTTGATATTTATTTGTGCCTTATTAGTTTTAAGGCATTTCACCTCTCTTTCAAAACTAGGCTCCATCCTTTTTATTTCTACTATAGTGTAAAAACTTGGAGCACCAAATGGTCTTTTGTTGCTTGCATTCTTTGCAACCTTGTAATTAGTGAAAGAGATGTTACTGGACTCTGCCTTCTCATGGTTACACTGTGAGTGAAAAGTCACCTTTGATGAGGCTGTTTGAATGGAGAAAAATTGGAGGAAGTGAAGTGTTTTAGATATCTTAGAGTGGACTTGCAGCAAACAGAACCATGGAAGTGGATGTGAGTCATAGGGTTTTGGAGAGGGCAAAGGTTCTGGGAGTGATGAAGAATGTGTGGAAAGAGATAATGTTAGCTCAAAGAGGAATAATGGGTATGTTTGAAGGAATAGCATTTCCAACAATATTATATGGCTGTGAGGAATGGGCTATGAATAGAGTTATGTGGAGATTTCTCATAAATTAGATAGACTGTACTTTGAATAGTGTATCAGTTAGTTACTGATAGAATTAACAGGATATTTAAAGCAACAATAGCAATTAAGATTATATTGATAAGGATAGTAGCTATATGAATTAAAAGGAACATATTTATCAGAGAAAGTTTTGTATGAATAATGATATAAACATTGTTACTGATATCTAAAATATGACATGGAACGGATGGTGTATTATATTAGGAAAGATTAAGGATACTTTGTGTTTTCTGGATTATAATTAAGTCAAAAACGGCAAAAACAATAACTCATATTAAGAAAACCTTTAATATGCACCAGAAAGCTATCAAAATCGTTTTTGAAACAGATCTGGAAGTTTAAATTTCCAACCTAAAAATTACCAGGTGTGTATATTCTGTCTTGCTAAGTTTACCCTTGTCAATACCTTGAGTCTGTTTTCTGTAAGGTTTCATTAAAGAAAATTTGTGATTATGACAAGTCCGGGTGCATCC